>JAJOZX010002678.1:492500-612500 GCA_023014485.1 Bathynomus jamesi | reverse complement strand
CTAGAAAATTTTAGGAGGAATTTTTATACGCTGTTATTTTCAGGGACGTCCTAGAAGGTTCTAGAAAGTTGATAAATTTGGAGAGTTTGTAGAACCTTCTAGAAGTGTCTAGAAATGTTAACGTTCTTCTAGAAGGTCTAGAAGCTCTAGGATATTTATACTATAAATCCTTTACAAATTTCGAGAGACAAGAGATAAATTTTGAACCATAAAATCTAGAAAAGAAATAATTTAACAGCGTGATTTAGTAGAGCACTTTTGTATAGTGTCCTTCTAGAAAACTTCTAGATATTAACTTGCTGATGTGTTCCAAAACTAGAAAGTAACTGATGGAAACTTTCAATTGTATTTTTTTTCCAAAACTATTTGCGTTTGAAACGAACTTAGTGATTTCTCTTCATTTATGGTTAACCAAATCTCTCCATGAGTTTGGATAAATAATCCCTTTGCTACTAAAGCTTTGCGCAGTCAATGCAGTACCCCCGGATAAAATTTTAGTAACCCCCTTCCAGCCAACTATTCAGCCTCTAGAACTTTCCCCCTCTTGATAAATTTCAGTGGCGCCTTCCTAGAGCTTCCTAGAGCTTCCTAGAATTTCCATGAACCCCTATATAGAGAGTAACAACACACTTCTAGAGATTTCTCTCATAATCGAGGGATTTCAGGCAAGGTTAAACAGTAAATATCCCTTTAGTGACATCTTCAGAAAAATTGAGAGCACTAGTTTGATAATCCACAAAGAGAGATTCGGTGACCGATGATGACTAAGAGCGCTGCTGAAAGTGTTCGAAGAGAACATTTCTGAAAGAAAAATGAAAAACTAAATTACAAAAAGAGCAAAACTTGCAATTTATATATATATATATATATATATATATATATATATATATATATATATATATAATTATATATATTATCAATTAAATTTGCAGTCGAAAAAAGGTTGGATAATGTCCTTTTCGCGATGAGACGGTTTATTAAGGTTTGGTTGGGGTTAGATTAAGTTAGGTTAGTTAGGTTGTGCTAAATTAAGTTAGGTTAGGATAGGTTAGGCTAAGTTAGGTTAGGTTAGGCTAAGTTAGGTTTAGGATTGATTAGGTCAGTTTAGGCTAAGTCAGGTTAGACTAGGCTTGGTTTGGTTAAATTTGGTTACGTTAAGTTAGGTCAAGCTTGGTTACGTTAGATTAGGTTAAATTACGTTTGGTTAGGATAGATTAGGCTTGGTTAGTTTAGGTTAGGTTTGGCTTGGTTAGGTCGGATTAGGTTAGTGAGTGAGTAAATTTTCTGTCAACGAAAAAGCGGGTCTCCATGCAAAATCAGCGTCACTCAAATTTTCACTCAAACAATTTATTACATTAAAATATATTTAAAAAAAATGACTCTGGCACTGCAAAAGAATTATTCATTGGCACTGATTCAGTCAGTTATTATGTCGGAAAGAGATTTTAGGCATTAAAACAAAAATTCCAGCTTTTTATTTACAAATGAAATTTATACCAATTTATTTCATTTTTTTGTACAGATTTCATTTAAAAGGAACGCTATGATCAAATTATATTCACTAAAAGGAATTACTGTACAATTCGAGTAATACTCATATATATATATATATATATATATATATATATAATATAATAGCAATACCTCTTACATAGAAAGCCAAAAAAGTGTTGAAAAAGGTTTTTATTCCGAAATTTAATAACAAACAGTAAATATTTACAAACGAAAGTCAAACTGAAATATATACGGAGTCACATTTCGACATGGATTTATCATTTATTATATATAATTTTTCGACTGTGTATATATATATATATATAAAACACTTTGATATATAAAACGAACAACATTTTGTAATATAAGCCGCTTAATTATAATGTGAGCCACAATCAGTCCGCTTTAAATTCATTTTTAGTGCGCAGTTATTCTGCGCACCTTTCCTTTTCAATGAAACGTGTGGTAAATTAGCAGACATACTCTTCCTGCGTACTTTCAAGGGCCTTCCATTATTTTGCGTTACACCAAACAGAATAACGCCTGTTTATAATCATACTTAATTGCAAAACACAAGCATCAAAATATAGCTACACCTTACTTTATTTTAATTAGAATCCCTGTTTTACAATATGTATACAGTAGTATGCATCACGCGAATTATGGGATTTTACACATTATATTTATGTGGAAGAACCATAGTCTTCAGTGTTTGAAACGTTACGCCTAAGTTACGCAATTAAGAGGATATTTAATTTCAAAATTCGAAGAATTAAACGTAAGGGACTCAAATAGCGGAAAAAAGTTACACTAACGGTTACGCATTGATTTCAATGTTAAATAAAGGTGACGGTGTTAATTAATGTTAAATTTGTACTGTTGTTTGTATTGTTGAATTGCTGATGATAGTGTGAATCTTGATGAGTCTTGCTACTAGCTATCGCAAAGCGTTTATGCTTACGTCACTTTGCTAAAAAGACAACAATTTCTATTTTACTTCGGATGCCTCTGGAACACCCTGTATATATACTATATATATTGAAGTATATATTAACTATCTCACTACAAGGGTAAACTTTAAGATGCACGCCAATAAATTTTTTTAGAATTCATAATAACGACCTAACCTAACCCCAAACCTAACCTAACCTAACCTAACCTAATTTAACATTGAATAACATACCTAAAATACTAAATTCATTGTCATGAATCTAATATTTAACCAAAATTAAAAATATTTTGAACGAAGCTAAGTTTTGAATTCGATCTAAAATACATTTTGTAACATCTTCCAATTATTATTAATACACACAAAAAAAAAAAAAAAAAAAAATTCAAATTGAGATAAAATTACTTTAAATTTAAAATCTGAAAAAAAAAGAAAAGCATTTCTCTTTTTTCAGTTTTGAAATTAAATTTCGAGTTTAAAATTTCCTTAAAATGAAAGGAAACATTTAATATTTATGATTTTTAGCTTTCGTTTAACGAATACACCAAAAATGCATTTTCTCTTTAAATTAATCGCTATAATTGCTTCATATACTGTATATGTACAGGGTGTCCCATAAGTCCGGTCTCGTAGGAAAATTTATTTTAAATTTACGAAATATATTAGAATTAAAATAAATGTTCAAATTGATGTGTTGCGAAGAAAAGGCGGAGGCCTTTTCCTCAAGAGTGTAACTCCCTTCCATATTAGCCATTAACGTGTTATTCTACCTGCAACAAAAAAAAAAGGCCCCAAAACGAGTTTTAGTTTTAATATATTATTTTTGTAAATTTAATTTAAAATAATTTTTCCTCTGAAACCAGACTTATGGGATACCCTGTATGTATATATATATATGGGGGAACACAAAAAAGAAGCTGGAAAATAATTTCAGGATGCAAGACCCAAAATTCTTTATCGTGTTGGTGTAAAAACTGAGGAACCTCAACCGTACCAATCTAAATACATTGAAGGACCAACTAGACAGGTTCTTCCGCAAAATCCTTGACCAGCCACGCGTAGCTGGCTACGGGGACAGGATGAGAGTGCAAAACAACCTTTTTCCCTTCCCGCCTCTGGCAAAGAGGGAGTGGAAGGAGTGGAGAGAGCCTTATGCTTTTCTACCCACTATTCTACAACTGTTAAAACAGTTATAAAAATTGCAGTGGTTTAATAACAGGAACCTCTCCGAGTGTATCGAAACGGCAGGACCGGACAAATGGAACGCCACACTGATCAAAAACTGCAAGAATGCAATCGCTGAGTCCCTATATTGGATATGGAGACGATCACTAGGTACGGGAGAAATATCGCATCCTTAAAAGCACGAGCATAGTCCCAGTATATAAAGGAGGAGATCGATCCGAGGCCAAAAACTATAGGCCAGTGTCGTTTACATCTCATCTCATTAAAATATTTGAAAGAATACAGTAGTTAGACAGAAAATCTGACTTTTTGGAAAATCAGAAAAAATTCAATGATAACCAACATGGGTTTCGGTCAGGCAGATCATGCCTATCACAACTAATGGAACACTACAACAAGATTATTGATGCACTTGAAAGTAATGAAAACTATGATGTAATAAACACAGACTTTGCCAAAGCGTTCGACAAGTGTGACCACTGGAATCATAATATATAAACTGAAGTATATGGGAATAACGGGAAAAGTAGGGAAATGGATATATAATTTCCTTAGTGAGCGGCGGTAAGTCGTTACAGTACAAGGAGTATCTTCATCAGAATCAGAGGTCCTCAGCTCAGTACCACAAGGAACAGTATTAGCTCCACTACTCTTCATAATCATGCTAACTGACATAGATGAGGACGTTACCAGAGACAGCACAGTAACATCCTTTGCCGATGACACAAAGATCAGTAGAAAAATAAGAAACCCAGAAGATATAGGATCTCTACAAATAGGCATGAACAAATCTACAAGTGGACGGAAGACAACAATATGAAGTTTAACACCAACAAATTTCAGCTGTTACGGTACGAAAAAAGAGAGGACCTAACATCTATGGAATATTATACTCCAAATGGACAGGAAATTTAGAGAAATTCTAAAGCAAAAGGTTTAGGGGTTGTAATGACGGATGATGAGAAATTTGAAACACAAAATAAGATAGCAGTAAACAGAGCAAAAAGAGTAACTGAGCAGATACTGAGAACCTTTAAACGAAGGGATAGGAATATAGTGATTCCTCTACTGAAAACACTGATCATACCCAAATTGGAATACTGCTCGGTCCTAACATGCCCATATAGAAAGAAGACATTAGACAACTAGAAGGGATTCAGAGAAGCTTCACAGCCAAGATCAAGGGGTGCAAAGAACTAAATTACTGGGAAAGTTACTCGAATTAAACCTATATTCACTGGAAAGGAGAAGAGAGAGATACACCATTATTTACACTTGGAAAATAATAGAGAAGCTAGTCCCTAATCTTACTCTGAACCCTGTAACTCCCCAAACAACAGTGGAAAGTAGAAAAGGAAGACTGTGTCGTGTTCCCAAATTAAAGGCTAGACAGGGAACATCCTTAACCCTGAAAGAAAATAATTTTGTTGTGAGAGGACCAAAACTGTTTAATCAGCTGCCCAAAGACCTAAGGAGCACGAGTGGTGTTGCAGTGGACATCTTCAAAAGAAGATTAGACGCCTGGCTCAGAACAATCCCCGATGAGCCGAGCGTACCTGGCTATGTGAGGTGGAGAGTACAAGAACCAACTCACTACTTCACCAGGTCAACTCGAGAGGAGGGGCGACAAGCTTGACCTTCGTGAGATGAGGAATCATCGCGCGGAACAGTTGAAAGGTTGAAAGGTGTATATGTTATATATATATATATATATATATATATATATATATATATATATATATATATATATTGTAGTTACAGCTTAAATGAAAGTAAAATGAAAAGTTTAACATTTTTCATATGGAGCATCATTGCGCCCATACGCCATTTCAGGGTACTAGGAGCTCGCAGCAGCATTGCCAAGCAAACAGGGTGTCAACGTATTGACGAGCATTAAGTACGTAGTTCATCACCACTGAAAGCAACAATGCTTCTTGTTATCTTGTTATAATATATATATATATATATAATATATATATATAAGATGAATAAAACCACGAAGGAAAGGAAACACAGAATGGTGCTCAAGCGCTTTCGTCTAATGACATCCTCAGAACACTGAAGTACATAAAGAGTTACAGCCTATATATAGGTTCAGAAAAAAAAAAATATATATATATATATATATATATATATATACTGTATATATATATATATATATATACAATAAACGGAGAAACAAAATTAAAGGATTGTGGGGCGGCACACAAATTTATAAGGAAAAAACTATCGATTTTTAGCACAAGATTAAATTAATTGTTTCCAACCATGTTATAGATAAAAAAAAATATACAAATTTATACTGGAAATCTGCCCTGGTTTTAGCACTCTGCTCTTTTTGCATATAAAAATTGAAAAATTATCGATTTTTAGCACAAGCTTAAATGAATTGTTTCCAACCAATGTTAAAGATAAAAAAACTTAATGGAGGGGACTTGATCATTTAACTGAAGGAGGAAGTTATCCAGGTCACGATTCATAGGCCAGATACACAAAATATCGTCGACGTACCGCAACCAAGGGATGCCAACCCCCAGGATTCTCGGAATGTAAGTAATTTCGAAAAACTCCATATAAATATTGGAGAGGAGGGGCGACAAGGGGTTGCCCATGGCCATCCCAAAAACTTGTTGATAATACTCGTTATTGAAAGTGAATTTACAGTCTTTGATGCAAAGCTTAATAAGTTCCAAAACAATGTGTGAAGGTAGTGGCAGGTCATACTTATGTAATTCTTGGGAGAGAAACTCAAGCATATCGTCAATCGGCACTTTTGTGGTACAATGAACAAACGTCAAAACTGATCAATCTATCGTTAGTTTCAGTACGTGCATTATTCAATTTTTCAGTAAGATCCATGGAATTTTTTACATGTGAATCCGAGATAGTTCCGAGAATGGGGGACAAGACTTTGACAAGCCATTTGGAGAGTTTATAAGTAATAGAGCCCACCGAGCTAATAATAGGGCGCATAGGGTTGCCAGGTTTGTGGGTTTTAATAAGACCGTAAAGGTAGGGCAGAGAAGGTGAAGTGGACATGAAAAGCGGAATTAAGTCCTTATGATCTTTGAGAATGCGTTTCAAGCCACTATTAAATGATTTGATGACGTCATCCTGCGGGTTATTCCTAAGTTTGCTGTATGTGGCGGGGTCCTGGAGAAGCTCGTTCATCTTTCTGATGTAGTCCACTTTGTCCATAATAACTATGGTGTTAGCCTTGTCTGCTTTAGTAATATGGAGCTCCCCATCTTTTTTTAATTGTGAGAGGCTATTGCGAAAACGTTTAGGAAAGTTATCTTCGTAATTACTATTCGCCGCACTATAAACGAGGCCTTTAACTATGTTAAACAAATACTGAGGGAGATTACACTGTTTTTTCAAAACAAGCGAGACTGTAACAAATTTGTAAAGCCGAAGGTTTTTTAACAATAAAAAAGGACATACCATATCCAAGGGCACTTTTTGCATCGTCACTAATGTTTTTCGAAGAAAGGTTCAAAACACACTTTGAGCTTGCTTTTTTACTCCACTGACTATTTCGAATGAGACTTTTAATTTTTCGATCCAAAATGTTACGAAGTGAAGAAGTTCTCCGACGCAACTCGTTGTAAATTTCATCAAACAAAGGTTGGATCCACGGGAAAGGATTTGCACACACGTATAAAACAGCATCAATATTCCGTTAGAACAGGACCGTTGTCCAGTGCCCTTTTTGTCCATTTGTCAGAGTTATCCCACTGTATTGATTGGAATAATGCTTCAGTTTTATTTCACTCTAGCAACATTGTTAATAGAAATATTCTTGAGTCTGCCATTATCCAACTCACAAATAACTTCAACATAAGCAAAGGTCTTTTTCAACTCGATCCTGTTGTTTTGAATTCCTTCAGAACAGATTTAGATAGGAAAGGTAGAACGCTAAATCTTTGGTAAACTTGTATGCCACCCTAATAACTTTTATATTTCAATTTTTATATACAAAAAGGGCAGAGTGCTAAAACCCGGGCAGATTTCCAGTATAAATTTGTATATATATTTTTTTTTTTATCTTTAACATTGGTTGGAAACAATTCATTTAAGCTTGTGCTAAAAATCGATAATTTTTCAATTTTTATATGCAAAAAGAGCAGAGTGCTAAAACCCGGGCAGATTTCCAGTATAAATTTGTATATTTTTTTTTATCTATAACATTGGTTGGAAACAATTCATTTAATCTTGTGCTAAAAATCGATAGTTTTTCCTTATAAATTTGTGTGCCCTCCCCACAATCCTTTAATTTTGTTTCTCCGTTTATTGTATATATATATATAATATATATATATATATATTTTTTTTTCTGTAACCTATATATAATTATAGCCTGTAACTCTTTATGTACTTCAGTGTTCCTGAGGATGTCATTAGACGAAAGCGCTTGAGCACCATTCTGTTTCCTTTCCTTCGTGGTTTTATTCATCATAAATATTTTCACGTGTTACTTTCGTGAAATAATTTTCATATATATATATATATATATGAAAATTATTTCACGAAAGTAACACGTGAAAAATATTTATGATGAATAAAACCTTTCCTTTCCTTCGTGGTTTTATTCATTATATATATATATATATATATATATATATATATATATATATATATATATATATATATATTAGGGTTATGACATTTTAATTTTTTGTCATAAATATTGTTTCCTGTATCATCAATCGATGAACTTTTGCTTGAAAACAATAAAAAAGGGCCTAATTCTTCAGAATTAAAAAAAAATGTCCCCCCGAAAGCAAATATAGTATATTAGTATATTCGAGACAGCTGCATTGCACCATTCTAGATTGGTTACCTGATGATTATCATAAATTGTCCAATATCTTGCAACAATACCGAAAAGCACTAAATACTCTGGAAAATCACTGGAACAGAGACCCATCTGCATTAGTTATACCAAGGAGCAACCAATATTTATTATTTTATTAATTTTTTATTTTTTATTTTGGGGTGAAGTTTTTTCAAAATATATCGAAAAAACTGTTATTTTCATTGTCATCGATTTATGATACAGGAACATGAGGTTATAAAAATGTCATAACCCTAATATATATATATATATAAAGTTTTAAAGTCCAGAAAACAATGTAAAAGTATATAGAAAACTTTGCTTTTCTACTACCAACTTTCTATAACCAAGGGAATAACATACTGGCTCATCTAATTTTTATTTTCATAGAGAGCGGTTCGAAACCCACCCAGGTAAGGTCCTATTATATTACAGTTTATTTGTAATGTATTTAGTGTTAAAAATTTCATGCTGTTAATATGTTGTTCTCGATTAACATATTACAATTAACTTGCGGTTAATTACACTTTTTAAATGAAAATTAAATAAAGAGGAATTTAATTGACACTTTCTTCACTAGATGGCACTACTGCAGTACCATCTAGCACTACAGTGCCATACAGATTACAAACTCTATCAATTGAAACCAATAATTATACTAGGTTTTCAGCTTTAAAACTAATCAAATAATAAAGAGCCAAATTATGTGTAGTGCCACTACCTGTAATTTAGCTGAAAACCTAATATTGGTTTCATTTGACAGGTTTTAATCTGTATTTTTTAACTAAATTGAGTGTACATTGATGATCAGTTCAAATACCACATGAGGGGCTTTCCCAGATAGTGTACTGGTAAAAAAGTGCTTAGGTAGAAAAGTGTTAGGTTAGGTTTGGCTAGGTTAGGTTAGGTTAAGTTAGGTTAGGAAATATTAACTATTCCCATTTGACGTCTCTACCGCGAATGGAAATGGAGAGGCACTGTTTGGAGAGGCACTGTTTCTCAAATCAAGAAATACGTTTCTCAAATGTGGATTTTTTCATTTTGTGCATTTTCACTTGCACAAATTTGCACAGTTGTGAATGTGAATGACATTGAGTGAGAAGTAATGATTCCTGCCTACTCAATGGCATTCCCATCCGCATTCGTGGTCTACAAATGAGAATGTACAAAAGTGAAAAAAATCCACACTTGAGAAAAGCGTGTCTTGATTTGTGAAACAATATTTTCGTCGCTGAAACGGTGCTGAGTGCGAATGTTTAATATTTCCTAATCCAACTTATTTTAACCATTCACACCATAACCTAACATTAACCTAACCAATCAGAACCTAACTTATCGTATCCAAACCAATCATAACCTAACCTAACCAATCGTAACCTAACCCGGACCAAAGTGGTAAATAGGCCGTGGATGAGAATGACAATTACACGACTTGGGAATAAACCGATTTGAAAATGTCTCGTTTGAGATTTTCACCTTCTCACTTTCCCATTCTTGGGCGTGGAATAGAATGGGAATGACGGTGAGTAAGAGTAAACCGGAAGTACTCCCATGACCAGGCGGGGACGCACCTTCCTCTGTGTTGGTCATTCTATTTCAGTCTCTGTATTAACCTTCTTTCAAACGCAACATTAATCCAACCTAACTTCATGAATTATGTAGCAAAGGTATTTTGACGACTAATGATGGACTTTATTTAGTACATAGACAAGTTTGAAAGGAAAGTATATCCACAAATGAGAAAGTGGATGTCCATTAACTTCACAAAATGCAAACCGAACCCTGTTCACGCAGTACGATGTAATATCCCCTCTCAGACTAAAGTTCTTATGGAGAAACAAAGGCCAGGAAGCTCATTTCCCTACGATGTGGGTGTGAGTATGCCCCAACGGTCACCTTTAGCCCGAGCAATGACAGAATAATCAGCCAACTCAACCCAACCCAGGAACTAGCAAGGGAGAGCCAAGCAGAGCCACACTGCTCAGGGCCCGCCACCGTAACCACTGAGGTATCGGTGCTCCTATATGGAGGAACAGTTATGTAGAAATAATGATGGGGCTGATAAATGACCCCCCCCCCCCCCCATCTTTATAACGTTTGGGTTAAAACAGCAGCTACGTTATGGCCACATCGAAACATCACCTTCCGTTAGATCAGCGAGGTTAAGCGACGCTGGGTTTGTTCAGTAATTGAATGTCGTCTCGGACTATTTTTCGAAAACAAATGTTCGAAAACAAATGTTCGAAGTACCAATTATTCGACAAAACATATGTTCGAAAGAAAAGTTGTATTAATGTCCAAAATAAGAATAATACAGTTTAATTTCAATCTTTAAAGTGAGAGCACTTCAAGCACCCTCCATAGAATGGCCGAATTTGTGCCCTGCCAAGTGAGAAAGGCAAACCAATGCTCTCAGTAAATGGGTTTTTCTACGTAAAAGACGAGCAAGTAGCAACAAAAGTTTACTGGAAATGGCAGCATTTTGCAAAGTACTGTAAAAGCCGTGCCATAACTATTGATGACGAAGTAACCAAAGTTTCGTGCGAGCATAATCATGCAGGTGATCGCGCAAGCGTTGAAGTCCGTAAACTTTTAGAGAAAATTAAGAATAACGCAAAAAGTACACGTGATTCTCCACATTATTTTATTTTTTTATTTCTTACCAAAATATTTTTTATCCTTTTTTAAAAAAAACTTTAATGTTTTAAAATAGAACTAAATATTCTATTTGATTTTTTAAATAAATAAAATCACCTTTAAGTAACGTATCTGCTTGTATTTATATTTTATTGAATGAAGATTTTGAAGCTCATTCTTTTTTTGCCCCCGACAACTTTTCTTTCGAACATTTGTTGTTCAAACAATTGCTTTCAAACAATTGTTTTCGAGTAATTGACACTAAATCATTGAATGTGGAACCCTTTTCCGCGTTCTCGTGATGTTACCACCCTTAGTTGGTTCGAACCCCACGTAAAACTGTAGAACCCCACATGACCTTCAGGAAAGTTAAAAAAACCCAGACAATGTTATTGTTCTAAAAAAAAAAACAGGCGAACATTCGGGACTCATTTAAACACACACACACACACACACACACACACACTCAAAAAACTGGTGTGTTGTTTTCAAGTGTGTTGTTTTCAAGTGTGTTGATAAATTCCAGGTATTTTGTTGTTTTGTTTCAAACAATTCCGCTTGCTAGTTTTTGAAAAGCACTTTAAAGAACAGTGTTGCTTGTCATCTGTCAAAAGAATTTTTTTTTTGGGGAACTGCGCGATACAAAACCAAAGTTTTTAATATGACTTATTGGGACGAAAATAAATAAATAAACACACACACACACACACACACACACACACACACACACACACACACACACATATAATATATATATATATATATATATATATTGCAGAGTTCACATTATCTCGAAACTCTTAAAGGGTTAATTTAAAAGTAACTTAAGCTGTTAATGTATGTATGTTATCTCGTATGTTAACTCCTCGAATAGAGTTTCAACTTCTCAACAGCAAATAATACATAATTTAAGATTATATATATATATATATATATATATATATATATATATATATATAATATATATATATATATATATATATATATATATATATATATATATATATATATATATATATATATATATATATATATATATATAATATATATATATATATATATACACACTCTGCATGAATGAAAATACAGCGAAGAATTTGACGTAATTTAAATGCCTATTAATAATAATAATTATAATAATAATAATGTTGAATTATATATATATATATATATATATATATATATATATATATATATATATATATATATATATAATTATATATATATATATATATATATCGATAAGTGCACATCTCTCTCTCTCTCTCTCGCCTCCATCGACTGCATTACCATTTCGCATTATCTTCTCTCAAAATCTTTCGGACTTAAACACGGAACATATTGTGAAATACATTTTCTGACGTTGAAACAGGATTGCGAAATATATATATACTGTATATATATATATATATATATATATATATATATATATATATATATATATTATAAAGGTTTGTATATGTATGGAAACCGTATAGTTTCTCGTGTGCAGAGTTTTCTCATTTCCTGTTCATATATATATGCGCAATTGCGCATTGCCTGCCAAAACTTTCCTCCTTCCAATCGTCTCGCCATGGAGGAGAATTCCTACTGGTTCAGGGTCAGGAGGTAAAAGGCAAAATACTAAATTTTAAAGTTTAGGTTTACCTTGAAACTTATATTAAAAGAGGGCTTTAAACCTGACATTATAACGAGCATATCTAAACATCTCCAAAATACAGGGTGATTCCAAAAACTGGTCCCAAAAATATTTGCGTAACATTTCCGGAAATATCTTATCTTTGGATCACCCTTTTATGTTATGAGTAACAAATACTGTAATGTATTCAGCGCGTATTAACAATTTAAATAACAACAAGAATTGTTATCCAGACTGTGATAAAACTCTTGCTAAGTCGATGATATAATGTACCCGAGCGAAGCGAGTTCGAACTGTAGATGGACCTACGAAAAGTAAGCCATAAAATTTTGCTGCAGTTTCAGTAAGATTCAAGTACGCGGTCCTCTCTCGAAATCTCTATAGTAGGGAGTTTCTTGGCCTTTTAATTTGAATCACAACTCCAAGAAAGGCTTCGAATCCCTGTCACCTTTTACTGTATTACCAACTCGCCACTGGACAGTATACAAATTTTGTAGACATCAATGATTTAAATCTTATAACTTTTACACATCCCAATCCGAGACAAGGGAAATCCAACTTACCCAAATTGAGAAGTTTGGCGGAAATTTACGGGATCTAGTGAGTCAGTTTTCAACTATAGAACGTTGGTTCCAGGTCTGGCGGAGTCATATTTTAAATAAATAGTACTATTAGAAGGGTATTTTGCGTCATATTTTCTTGTTTTCTATGCGATTTGGATCACTTCACTTATATTTTGGAGTCACATCGCTCCTCTGTTTACAATCTGTGCGTCACTTCTACCAAACTTCTCATACTGGAAGGTTGTTGCATGCCTTGTCAAGACAATGCTTTTTATATCTGAATAAACTTAATGAGAATTAATTATAACAAGCTACAACATATGAGGCCCTCCTAGGAAGAAGTGGCTAAGCAACAAAAGTGAAAAAACGCCAAAAAAACGCAGTTAAAGTCGTACCAATATGAAAGTGCCATAACTTTTTAACTTTTTGAAGGTGTTTCGACGAAGTATCTTCAAAAGTTAAAAAGTTATGGCACTTTCAAATTGGCACAACTTTAACTGCGTTTTTTTTGTTTTTTTTTACGTTTGTCACTTAGCCACTTCTTTCGGAGGGCCTCATATAGTGTCTCGTGATTAATACTTATAAATACATATACATATATATATACATATATATATATATATATATATATATATATATATATATATATATATACATATTATATATATACATATTATATATATATATATATATATATATATATATATATATATAATTCAAATAAAGTTGTTCTCTCAAAATATTAAAGTTACCCAGACAAACTTTAGGAATGAAAACGAAACAAAGCGAAAACCTTGAAAACCTATAATTTAGTAGCCAGCCACCAACAAGCGGCGATGTCTGAAGACGTCTTTGTAACTTATCGAAACGGAAAAACATCAATTGATGAAGTCGGAATCGAATTTAGGTTAAATAAACTTGGTAAGAGTGTCTGAAAACGCTTTAAAGCGCTATTTTAAAGCCTTTAAATTGCTATTTTAAAGCCTTGCAAGTGTTAAACTTCCTTCAACTTCTGTGCCTAGAACTAAATGAGGTGGTTCTTTGAAGCTCTCACGCGCCGGAAGTTTGCTACGCAAACCAACTAAATGACTTCCTTTGAAAGTTGGCGGCCGTTTCAATCTAACCTAAATCAATAATGACTCGATACAAGATTACGAAACCCAACTGACTTATATACGATCGTGTGTGTGTGTGTGTGTGTGTGTGTGTGTGTGTGTGTGTATAGACAGTCATCTATAGTACAGTGTCAGTCTTAGTCTACAGCACTCACTCAGTCACTCTGAAGGAATATGTGTATGGCAAACGAATCTCTCTCTCTCTCTCTCTGCCCCTACAGAATACCTGAAATGCGACCTCACATAATCATACCAAAAAATTAGAACTTTCTTCTGTTCTTTTCCCATCATAAGAAGACCTACAATGGCCATAAATGATCCCTAAACCACACATTAGTCAATGTTATTCCTTCTGTGAAAATGCTTTTTTTTTGGCTACTAACAACATTTTGGAATACAATCATTGAAAAATATGGGAATATTATAAGTGTGAGGCCTATAACGTGTCTACAATTTTCAACGAATGTGCGTAACAAAGCGTATTTACACTTGTCAAAAGATATCAAGTTTTCATTGGACATGTATTTGTTTATTGGCCAAAATACGCTTGAATGCGTTCGCCGGTGGTGCCAAATTTCTTTATTATGTTATTTGGTGAATTTTATCAGTGCCTTCATCGAAAGGAGAATTGGGTTAGAATAGGTTGTATTAGATTTCTTTTAATAAGATAATATTAGGTTAGGTTTGATTAAGTTAGGTTGGGTAGGTTAGAACATCTGTGAGGTTGAGTCTGCAATTTCGCGAGTCGCCTTTTGTTGAATTAGATATACAATTTACAAAGGCCTCATTGCACTTCGTCAGTGAGTGAAAGGCAGAAAAGCAGAAACCTTAAAGATATAAATTCACAACGCCACCCAGTTACCATGGAAACCAATGTATGGCTTTTGAAGGAAACCATTTAATTTGAAATATATTTTAAGAGACATTACATGGACAATGAGTTATTGTTCTTAAGCTGAAAATCATTAGGCGGTTATAAATATTGTTTCATACTGAAATACGATTCCACTTAAATAGTTTTTTTCAAAAGCCATATATTGGTTGCTATGGTAACTAGACAGCGTTTGGAGAAGTTAGACCTATGAAACGGATGTGTCTGTGTTTTTCATTACCGGAAAGACACCAAGGCTTTTTCAACTAAATATATATACCTTGCAACCTTACAGATATTCTGTGCGTCGGTCTCTCTTCACACGGAGGTCAGGCTGGTGGCCCCTCCTCTAGACTTGACTTGATGCAAGATAGAATTGTTGTCCTGAGCTCTCCACTTCACATAGCCAGGCACACCCGGCTCATCCGGAATTGTCGTTCGCCAGGCATTTAATCTTCTTTTAAAGATTTCAACCATGTTTCTAATGTCTCTGGGTATTTCGTTGAATAGTCTTGGCCCTCTGAAAACAAAGCTATTTTCTTCCAGAGTTGAAGATGTCCCTTATTTAGCCTTTAGGTCGGGAACACTACACATTCTACCTTTCCTATTTTCCAGTGTTGTTGGGTGGTTATCGTGTCTAATTTGAGGTTAAACGCTAGTTTTTCTATTATTTTACACGCGTAGACTATGATTTACCTCTTCTTCTTCTTTCCAGCGAATATAGAATTAATGTACGCAGTCTTTCCTAGTAGTTGAGTTCTTTGCAGCCATTAATCTTGGCTGTGAAATCTCTCTAAATTTCTTCTAGTTTATTGATTTTTTTTTTTTTTTTTTAATGGGGACCTGAAAACTCAGAAGTATTCAAGTTTTGGTATAATCAATATTTTCAACAAGGGAATCATTACATTTTGTCCTTTCTTTTAAAGGTTCTCAGTATCGATTTAGTAATTTTTTTTTTTAGTTGTTTATATCGCTATCTGATTTTGTGTCTCAAATATCTTGTTTTGCGTTTTTACCACGACCAGGATTCTACAAACAAATGTGTATGTCCCCTTTATAGCGCAAGGCCGTCCCAGCCAGGAACGGTAAAATATTAAATTACGAAATTATATATTAATAAATAGAAAGTAAATCAGGCTGCTTAAATAAATATTTTCAATACCCTGAGGAATCTCCAGCACACCGACCTGAATAAGAACCAGCTGGACAGATTCCTGTGCAAAGTCCCTGACCAGCCATGCGTGGCTGGCTACGAGGGTAGGAGGACATCAGACAGCAATTCCCTCCTTCACCAAATCCCGTAAATGAGGCGGGATGATGCAGAGGGGTCGACAGCAGGTCGATCCTGAACCGTCGTTCAAACTCAACAAAAGAAAGAAACAAAAGAAACAAAAGAAACCCTAACTTAACCTAAACTTAACCTAAACTTAACCTAACCTTAAACTTACAATATTAAATATTTAAATACGTGGCACTTTAAACTGTACAAATAGGGGTTTATTTACAGAGAACTTGCCAAGCGGGTTACTAATAAGAAGTTGCGAGGTCTGGCTCCCAACTCCGTGTCCTCTTTTGCAGAGGACAACTCTTAGATAATTATTGGTGTTACAAATGTGCTGTTTCTATCCGACCACATCTAATATTATTAATACAAAAATTCCTTTACAGGAAAACCTTCGATAATACTTATTTCTGCTTTTAAATTTTACACACTTAATCACCGAAATTCACACAATTCAAGACCAGCTGTCCACTTTCAAGCAACCAAATTTCAAAAGTCAAAGCACGCACGAGATTCAGCCACGTATCACATACCATACAACTAACCACCCAACGGATCATCCAAAAATCATTACATGCCCCCTGTTACAGCGTTTCTCTGAATATTTGCATAATAATCTGTTTGCTTGATCTTCTTCTGACCAACTGTATATTCTGTTTGTGTCCATCTGTGAAGAATTCACATCATTTGTTGATTTTTGTATCGTTAGCAAAAGATGTTACTGTACTGTTGTTGGTTACTTCGTTGTCTATATCTATATCAATAGGAATGGGGCTGATACTGTTCCTTGTGGTAATGAGCTACGTACTTCCGATTCTGATGATGATATTCCTTGGATTTTAACAACCTGCTGACGTTCTCTGAGGAAGTTATAGATCCATTTTCCCACTCTGCCCGTTAATCCTATTTGTTATATTTTATGTGCTAGTATACCATCATCACACTTGTCAAATGCTTTAGCGAGTTCTGTGTTATTACATCATAGTTCTCATCGTTCTGAAGTGCATCAATATGTTATAATGGTCTATAATTTGTGGGAGGAACAATCTTCTTGATCGAAAACCTTGCTGGTTCTCACTGAATCTTTCTTGTGTATCCAAAAGGCATACATTTTCTCTTTAATAATTCTTTCAAGTATTTTGGTGATATGTGATGCCAGTGACATTGTTCTATAGTTCTTTGTCTGAGGTCTGTTTCCTTCTTTATATATATATATATATATATATAATATATATACCGGGTGTCCGAGAATTATCTGTACAATTTTTGGCTGTTATTAAAAGTCACCATGAAGTGTAGAAATTCCAGTCTTGTCCCATTTTACAGAGAATCTCATTAAGTTTTTTCTGATACCACGTTTTGACAAGTTTTTTAGAAATGTACGCGGGTGACAGACATTGATGATTTAAAAGCAAGAATCACAGCTGCTATTGAGCGAATTGATGTGGATATGCTGCAGCGTACATGGCAACATTTGGAGTATCGATTGGATGTTTTGCGAATCACTAATGGTGCACATATCGAATGTTTGTAACAACGTTACTTTAATAAAAGAAATTTTTGAAAATATAGATTCTAAATAATCTTGTTTAAGAATTTTACGTGTGTTATCAAGAATTTTATTAAAAGATGAAATTGTACAGATAATGTTCGGGACCCTAACTTAACCTAAACTTAACCTAAACTTAACCTAACCTTAAACTTACAATATTAAATATTTAAATACGTGGCACTTTAAACTGTACAAATAGGGGTTTATTTACAGAGAACTTGCCAAGCGGGTTACTAATAAGAAGTTGCGAGGTCTGGCTCCCAACTCCGTGTCCTCTTTTGCAGAGGACAACTCTTAGATTATTGGTGTTACAAATGTGCTGTTTCTATCCGACCACATCTAATATTATTAATACAAAAATTCCTTTACAGGAAAACCTTCGATAATACTTATTTCTGCTTTTAAATTTTACACACTTTAATCACCGAAATTCACACAATTCAAGACCAGCTGTCCGCTTTCAAGCAACCAAATTTCAAAAGTCAAAGCACGCACGAGATTCAGCCACGTATCACATACCATACAACTAACCACCCAACGGATCATCCAAAAATCATTACATGCCCCCTGTTACAGCGTTTCTCTGAATATTTTGCATAATAATCTGTTTGCTTGATCTTCTTCTGACCAACTGTATATTCTGTTTGTGTCCATCTGTGAAGAATTCACATCATTTGTTGATTTTTGTATCGTTAGCAAAAGATGTTACTGTACTGTTGTTGGTTACTTCGTTGTCTATATCTATATCAATAGGAATGGGGCTGATACTGTTCCTTGTGGTAATGAGCTACGTACTTCCGATTCTGATGATGATATTCCTTGGATTTTAACAACCTGCTGACGTTCTCTGAGGAAGTTATAGATCCATTTTCCCACTCTGCCCGTTAATCCTATTTGTTATATTTTATGTGCTAGTATACCATCATCACACTTGTCGAATGCTTTAGCGAGTTCTGTGTTATTACATCATAGTTCTCATCGTTCTGAAGTGCATCAAATATGTTATAATGGTCTATAATTTGTGGGAGGAACAATCTTCTTGATCGAAAACCTTGCTGGTTCTCACTGAATCTTTCTTGTGTATCCAAAAAGGCATACATTTTCTCTTTAATAATTCTTTCAAGTATTTTGGTGATATGTGATGCCAGTGACATTGTTCTATAGTTCTTTGTCTGAGGTCTGTTTCCTTCTTATATATATATATATATATATATTATAATATATATTATATATATATATATATATATATATATATATATATATATATATATACCGGGTGTCCGAGAATTATCTGTACAATTTTTGGCTGTTATTAAAAGTCAACCATGAAGTGTAGAAATTCCAGTGTTGTCCCATTTTACAGAGAATCTCATTAAGTTTTTTCTGATACCACGTTTTGACAAGTTTTTTAGAAATGTACGCGGGTGACAGACATTGATGATTTAAAAGCAAGAATCACAGCTGCTATTGAGCGAATTGATGTGGATATGCTGCAGCGTACATGGCAACATTTGGAGTATCGATTGGATGTTTTGCGAATCACTAATGGTGCACATATCGAATGTTTGTAACAACGTTACTTTAATAAAAGAAATTTTTGAAAATATAGATTCTAAATAATCTTGTTTAAGAATTTTACGTGTTTATCAAGAATTTTATTAAAAGATGAAATTGTACAGATAATGTTCGGTCACACTGGAATTTCTAAAAAACTTGTCAAAACTTGGTATCAGAAAAAACTTAATGAGATTCTCTGTAAAATGGGACAACACTGGAATTTCTACACTTCATGGTTGACTTTTAATAACAGCCAAAAATTTTACAGATAATTCTCGGACACCCTGTGTATATATATATAATATATATATATATATATATATATATAAGGACACTGTTCGCCCTTAGGATGTTTGGTATTTCTCTTGCGTCCAGGGATCTTCTCCATGTCCAATATAGGGGTGTAGCTATTTCATTCTTAAAGTTTTTAATCACTAAGACGTCACATTTGTTCGAACCGGCAGCTGAATGCGATTTTATTTATTCTATAGCTCGCGCTATATTTTTCGGGACAAAGTTAAAATTAGTTATATTTTCTCTTTGTAGCCTTCAGAGGTACTGAAAACCGATTCATACTAGGCTCTCAGTATTTCGGATGGTTCCTTTAGGTTGTCGGTTATTTCATTATTTTCATTCCTTAAGGGACCGATAGTGACGCGAGTTCTTGTTTTTCCTTTCACAACGATATGGAATTATGTTGGGTTTTCTTTATTACTTCTACCGCATCTTCCTCTTTCTTCTCTGAATGGCCCTCAAGGAGAGATTGTATTACCTCATCGTTTCTCTTTAGCTTTTCTAAAGCAGCTTATTAATTTTATAGCTACTCTCTTTCTGTTGCGGAATATTGCTCGCTTTTGTCTCTTGAGATAGTCCCTCTTTCCTTTTTCTCGTTTTTTTTTAACATTTATTTCTAAAATTTTCAGCGTAATTTCTTTTAAGATTATTAGCATCTCTTCAGTTGTTTTGACCACGAAAACTGTTTTCCAGTCTATCAGAGCCATAGTTGATCTGATTTCTTCCCAATTTATAATCTTAGAACTTAAGATAAAGACCTTAAATTTGCTTCTCTTTGGTGTGTGCAATTCCTTTTAATTAAGGCTGTCATCATATTAATTATTTCAATAATGTTGTGGTCAGATACAATTGTTGGGGTTATTTTTATGTTATTAATTAGGTTTTTGTGGTTCGTGAATACCAGATCCAGGCAGTTATATTTTAGTTTTTTCTATTATTTCTTGCGTTAACATAAATTTATTCGTTAAAGGCCTCAGCATATTTGTTTGATCCTCTCTTATGTCCACTTTGTCTCGGTTCATAAATATATTTCTTCTTACCGTTTTGTATTTTGTAAATGGGAAATTAAAATTTCTACAGAGCATTACAGTATATTGAGTTGGGGAGTTAAAAGACTTTATTAGGCTTCTGATATTAGCAACAGCATCAAAGAATTTTGCAGTTGGAGTGTTCGGAGGAGGTCTGTAATTGACTATTAGTATTACGTTTAGCTTTTCAATTTTTACTACTAAAAGTTCCATTTCGCTGTTTGATTTACTTATTATTTTTCTGCCATATGACTCTCACATATGTATATAGCACAGCCACCTTTTCGTCTCTCTGTTCTGGAAGATCGTAGTATATTATAGCCATCAATTTTATTTTTATTTATGTAGTACTAGAATTTTTCACAATCTCCTTGGCAGTTTTTAAAATGTGTTTCTGTGAAGCGCACGATGTTACTATGACCTTGTTTTATCTATATGACCTTTTACGTGTGAAACTTTGTTTGACGAGTAGTTCGGTTTGAGTCCTTGAATATTTTCCAGGACCATATTTATGTTTTCAGTTTTGCGATGTCCCTCGTACATTCCAAATTCGTTATCCTTCAGTGTCGCATGATTTTTATCTCTTTGTGATCCCTTTTGTGATTCTTATCCCTTGTGACACACAAGCGATTCCGGGAAAGATCTGTTTTCGTTTACCTGTTTTGGTATTTTCTTGGGTGTTGAATTAGGCTCAGTAGTTTTATTTTGTTGGCAATGTTTGTACTCGTCGGTACTCGTCGGTTTCTTATCATTTTTCCGATTGCCCTTCGAGTTTGTTGGAAGGTGGTGGAAATAGCACTTTTTACTGAATTTGCAGTTCCCTCGTCTTGCGTAATTCTTGCAAATGGTCGGGTGACAGAATTTACAACTGACACCAAATTTACAGTAACCATTATTATTATAGTAGAATTTACACATGGTTAGATGTTCATATAAACACTGTCCTTTTCTATATCTGCAGTTACCTCTGGCATTATACCTTCATACAGTTTCTTTCATATTTTTCCTCGGGACCTTTGATTTTGGAGTTTGGTTCATCTTATTCTTTGAAGATAACTTCTGTATGTTATCGGGGTTGCCATTTTGTTCTTCGCTACTTAAGCTAATGTCCTTCGTCTGCTCTTGGCGTGTTAACTTTGGTATCTCTATTTCACTCTCACTTTCGCCATTTTCGTATGTTGGTTTTTGCACCGTTTCCGTTTCTCTACTTTTTGTTTCCATTTTTGGTCCTCTCTTCTCGATACTCTTATTTTCTCTTATGGTTTCTTCCGCAGTCATTTGTTCTAATCTAAACACCGCAAAAGGATTTATTTCCTACGAACAATCTTCACGTAAGAATGCTATTCCTTTGGTCTCCTTGACACTTGTTATAAGAGAGATCTGATTATCTTTCCATCCCAAGTATCTGTAGTCAACAAGCGATTGGTAAAGAACTCTTACTGCCGTTGTCTCATCCGTTGATAAATTGGCAGACTTACAGAGTTCCCTAACTAGGTTTCCTATTTCTATGCTCTTGGGGTGGGTATCGCGCGTTGATTAGTGGACGGAAATCGCCCGTAGGTTATAGCTCAGAACATTTTGGTAAAACGCTCTGGAAAGTTTAGGCGAACCTTAGTTTCAGTCTTGTAACTACCGTGACAAATTTTACAAATAAATAATTTGATCACTTGATGTATTTGCTTTTTTTCATGGTGAACTCTGTAATTTCAGGGTTTAATATTTAACATTTTATATGCACTACATATTAATACAAGTAATGACATTTTTTACAATTGTCTTAATTACGAAATGTTCACTATATTTTGACTTTTATTCAAACTACAACAAAAACACGTGTTACCGCTTCACTGGACACACACACACACACACACACACACACACACACACACTAATATCCGAAACAAGTTACGGTTCCAGATTTTAGAAGTAAATCCGGTGCTCGGATTTAACTGCATTTCTTAGAGGAATAAATCCGAATTGAACGATAAAAATAATGTTTGAGAACCGGAAAGCATTATCCGGTGAGTGGACACAATCGTATTAAAGAGAATTGCTTCTAACCACTAATTACCCGAAGACTCGCAACTCGAGAAAATGAATGCCTCACATCGCAACACCGCTTCCCGTTAGATCAGCAATGAGGTTAAGCGACGCTGGATCTGTTCAGTAGTTGGATAGGTGGCCGTCCTCTGTGTTCAGTTGATGTAGCGACCCTGAGACAGGTCGGATTCCACGTAAAGCCGTATGTCCTCTCCGTTATATGACCCCCGCTCCCCTCAAGGTGTTAGTACGAAGGTTAACTCATGCCGTTAACAACATTAATATACAAGAGTAAGTTAAAAAGTATCCGCAATTTGTCTGTCTTTTTTTCCAGAACTGTCTACACTGCTGACCGTTGGCGGCGCTGCAGTCACTGAGCGTACAGATCGTTGCTTCGTGGGATTGAGACCTTGACACTAGGTTATTCAGTTTTAAGCGAGCTGTAAACATGGCCGTACCACTTTCGACTTGCACCAAAGAAGAACAACGTACTGTCGTTCGTTTTTTTATGTAGGCTGAGGGCGTAAAAGGGGCTGAAATTCACAGAAGGAATTATCTGTACAGTGTGGTGATCAAGTTTTGCCGCAGCGGAGCTAGTATAAATGGATCGAAATGTTCAAAAATGGCCTAACAAGTATCGTTCTGAACGTTCTGCGTCGGCGACACTTGTTCGGCCATTTTTGAACATTTGTCATTTGTCATTAGTATTTGTCATTTATCATTACTAACTCGAACTATAGTGGATTTAATTTTCCCAGAGGAGTTCCTTGTTCCATGTACGGTCTGTTTGTAACAAAAGTTTCTCAGGGGACCACTCAGAGTTGTATCATATATATTATATATATTATACTGTATATATATGTGTGTGTGTGTGTGTGTTTGTGTAGATGATCGTCAGAAACCAAAGATCATAATACCCGAGTTGATCCATAATCGTGGCACACGAAAGCATCAACAATGATCTCACGTTGACGCCTTTGCATCAACATTACTTATTATATCTCATATTTATTCAAAAGAATTTTTTTTTTTATATTTACAAAATTTTTGTATTTTTGCAACGATTTTTTTTTTTAAAGTTTATCTAAAAAAGGAAAATACATTTATTTATTTATGGTTTGGTGTCGTCAAAATCTCTGATTTAAACGAAATGTCAGGCTTTTGTGAGATTTGTCGGAGACCCTGGATCTCTTTCTGTAAGATGAGACACTTATCACCATTTTATTTGCATTTAGCGAGTCACAATAGTTCCAGGACCAAGTCTGCTGCGATTCTGGGTGGTTTTGGACGGTTGTTAGTAGGGAATCGTTTTACAACCTTCATTCTCTCTCTCTCTCTCTCTCTTTCTCTCTCTTTCTCTCTCTCACACTCACACACACACACACACACATATATATATATATATATATATAATATATAATATATATAGAGAGAGAGAGAGAGAGAGAGAGATAGGAAGCATTGAAGGGTCCTTAACATGAAATTGGAAACACTTGAGATGAGTGGAAAAATTCAACTTGTCTCGACAGATGAACATAATTAAAGACACGATTTTCGAATATTCGGTATTCGGTATTAGGTATTCGTTATTCGGTAAAAAATGAGAATATTCGGTATTCGGTACTCGGCCGAATAGTTCTGCACCGACCGAATATTCCGTATTCCGTATTCGCTGAATTGTAATGTTCGGTACATCTCTTAGTTTGGACTTTCAGACATTTTTTTAGTCTCTTTCAAAGTTTATTATTACAAAACCTGCAAAAACTAAGATTTTGGAATCCAAACTCGAGTGTGTATATATACTGTATATATAAATAAGCAAACAACCACAGGGAAAAAGGAAAAAGAAACACGAAATCCGAGCGCTTTCGTGATATATTCACATCTTCAAGGATTCATCTTCTTTCTTGTCCTTGAAGATGTGAATATATCACGAAAGCGCTCGGATTTCGTGTTTCTTTTTCCTTTTTCCCTGTGGTTGTTTGCTTATTAATAAGATCCCGTGTTATTCTGTGATTTTACTGTATATATATATATATATACAGGGGATTCAAAGTCAGGTTACATAGGGCTTTTCTGTTTCTTTGCAGGTAAATGAGTTATGAGATGTTATCGAAGGAGGAATGCATTGATGTGATATTCCTAGCTGGCTCGTTGAGCTACAGAGACGTCGCAGCGGACGGATCGAACATGTGATGTGACTATTCCCCGGTATCATTACATAATCAATATTTCCCTATGTAACCTGACTTTTGAATCACCCTATATATATATATATAGATATATATATATATATATATATATATATATATACAGGGTGAAAGATGAGGATAAGAAAGATGTGAGGCCCAAATCTTCGAAATGAAAAGCATCGAAGAACAAAATTATCGAAACTTAAGTCAATCTAAATTAACTTAACAGATTAGGTTAGGTTAAATTAGTTTCGATCGAAACTAATTTAACCTAACTTAACCTAACACTTTTCATTTTCGAGGATTTGGCCTCATCTTTCTCAGCTTCAAACATGGAAAGTTTATGGGCTAAACGTTAGTAGAAATGTTATAACGAGGACGTTCATTACACACGTGGACCCTTTTCTATTTCCAGGAAACGGTTTCAAGCAAAATTTGCTCCATCTGCCGTGGTACTTCGTGACCACGTCCCAACACCGCTAAATCAGAGAGGCTAAGCGACGTTGGGTCTGTTCAGTAGTTGGATGGATGATCCTTCTCAGATGATGTAGTGACCCTTATAAGATGGTTCGGATACCACGTAAAGCTGTAGATTCCCTCCGACAAAGGACCCCTAACGTTACAAAGAAGATTAAAAATCTCATTTTATTACTCTGTGTGTCTTCCTTAAGTTCATAATCGGTAACTAATTGAGAATTAGAGAGGTCATACCCACGACGTCATACCGCGACGTCATACCCACGAGGTCATAGCCATTTTTTAGTTTTTGTCGCATACTAAATATATAGCCAGCGTCCGTATTTCAGTTAGTAACATTTTCCCTATAAGCGATGTAAATACACTGAGGTCGGGGGTTCGATTGTTCGATTCCCGATGGTTGGCCTGAGCCATGTATCAATTTTTGCCCCTGTTCAGTGATTATTACAGTAAATACATAATCATGCGAATACATAAATACATAAATAAAATTTCTTTCAACAACCAAATAAATTGGTTAAATTGACAAATAGTTCGAAAAGACTACTCAACCATAGTTACCATACAAACCAACCAACTATCAAAGTTTGGTATACCAGAAAAATAACTATAATTACTCTGCGTATTTCCAATGTTTAAAGAATAGTTTATCATGTTGTACGGTTGATTTAACCATACATATATATAAAAACCAACCCTCTCCTACACCAAATCCCGCAAATAAGGCGGAATGCTGCAGAGGGGTCAAGCTCCCGAACTGTCGCTCAAAGATATCAAGTAAGACACGTAAGATACTATATATATATATATATATATGTGTGTGTGTGTGTGTGTGTGTGTGTGAACGAATGCTAAATGCAATTTGCGTGTTGAAAAGACGTTAGAACTGAGTGAAATGTAAATGTTTCTCACTTATTGGAAATGAGTGTGAAATGTAAAGAAAGACGATAGATAGGAAATGAGGATTGTCTGTAGAATTTCATGTACGTACGATCACATGTACACATAAATGTCTCCATATGAGTTTCATACATAATTCATGAACGTAATTATAAAATTAATGATTTATAATTGACGATAATGAATACTGTATATAAATAATGAATGCGCGCGCGTGCACACACACACACACACCACACACACACACAATTAGAACACTAATTATTATAACAAATGATACTATTAATTATTATTAATTAATTACATTGTACAACAAAGAAAAATATACACACTAACAATTATCATTTTTATGCTTTTTAAGGGGTGTACGTTATGAACAGATATCAGTTTTTGTATCACAGTTTTTTATTGTATTTTGAGAGTGAAGATGATATACTAGATCCTTTATATACACGGTTTCAGAATGCGCAGTTTCGGCTGTACAACATTTTGGTTTTGCTCCTTCCATTTGAAATCACGGGGAGGGGGGGGGGAGTCTCAAATTTAACGGTTTCGACCTTGGACAGCCGTTCCGTCATCCCTCCACCTCCCACCCTGACACGACACGCGCTTTTTTTCTATGCGGGACAACTTTTGTTTCTGCAATGACATTTATGGTTTATTCAATACCTTTGAGGTGTAATATGATCCACGTGACTGAAGACTTTTTATTAATGTATCAACCTACAGTGTGAAAGCAGTATTGCTGCACAATGGTAATGTTTTACTTTCTGTACCAGTTGCACATTCTGTTATCTTGAAGGAGACTTATGATAACCTTGGTTTAATTCTCAACTGCATCAAGTATTCCGAGCACTGCTGGTCTATTTGTGCTGACTTAAAGGTTGTTGCACTCCTAACAGAACTGCAGACTGGGTTCACCGAATATATATGTGCTTTCTATGTATGTAGGACAGTCGGGCCCGAGCACAGCATTGCACCCGCAAAGTTTGGCCACAACGTGACTCAGTCATTCCAGGTACGTTCAATGTAGTTAATGCTCCAATGATTCCGAAGGACAAGATTTTGTTGCCACTACTGCACATTAAACTTGGTCTCATCAAACAACTGGTCAAGGCAATGAACGAGGATCTTCCAGCATTCAAATACCTCTTAGGAATGTTCCCCAAACTAAGTGAAGCCAAGATTAAGGAAGGTGTGTTTGTAGGTCCACAAATTCGCCAGCTCTTGCTTCATAATGATTTTGAAAAGGCAATGAATGACGTGGAGTTAGCAGCTTGGCATTCTTTCAAGAACATCTACAACGGTTTTCTTGGCAGTCACAGAGACGTCAACTACGAGGCACGAGTAGATCAATTACTGCAAAGTTACCAACGTCTGGGCTGCAAAATGTCACTCAAACTCCATTTCCTCCACTCATATTTATCTTTTTTGCCTGACAACCTGTCTGATGTGAGTGACGAGCATGGAAAAAGATTCCATCAAGATGTTGCAACAATGGAAACACGCTACAAAGGTAAATGGAGTCCCGCAATGCTTGCTGATTTCTGCTGGATGTTGCAACATGACCAGCCAGCCAAGACCTACAAACGACAGAGCCAGGCAAAACATTTTTAAGGTGAATTTTTGTGTTGTTTTTCTGATACCATGACATTCTTCGTACATGTTAGTATACAATTGACTTTGATATACTAATAAATATTGTATTTTCTCTTCTTTTAGATTAGTTGTATTTGGAATTTTGCAAGCAAATGAGGAAACAAAGCCTTGAATTTACTGTATAAAAATGACAATATATTCAATCAAAGTTCAAGAAAATGTGATGTGCTACGCAAAAACGGTTTTCATTTTCCTTATCAGCATAGGTGATTTAGTGAATCAGACATAAAATGGTACATGTATATTTTTAAAACTTAAATTTTGTTGTAGTATTATTAATATAATAAATCGTTTATTTGTAACATTTTCCCTTAATAAATACAATCTAAATAATAATAATAATAATAATTGTAAAATTGTTTATAAATAAAAATATATTATTTTTATATTAAAGAAAGTTTATATTATTATATTAATATATTTATATTTACTTATAATTACATTTATGATGATACGCCATTATTTACACTTGGGAAAATAATGGAGAAACTGGTCCCTAATCTTACTCTGAACCCTGTAACTCCCCAAAGAACAGTGGAAAGTAGAAAAGGAAGGCTGTGTCGTGTTCCCAAATTAAAGGCGAGACAGGGAACATCCTTAACCCTGAAAGAAAATAGGCCCAAAGACCTAAGGAACACGAATGGTGTTGCGGCGGACATCTTCAAAAGAAGATTAGACGCCTGGCTCAGAACAATCCCCGATGAGCCGGGCGTACCTGGATATGTGAGGTGGAGAGTATAAGAAACCAACTCACTACTTCACCAGGCCAACTCGAGAGGAGGGACGACAAGCTTGACCTTCGTGAAACGAGGAATCATCGCACGGAACCTTTGAAAGGTTGAAAGGAAAGGTATATATATATATATATATATATATATATATGGTGTGTGTGTGTGTGTGTGTTTTAAATTACGACTAAGCTGAAACTAAAAGTTGGTTAAAATTAGGCCAAAGTTGGTCATAATGACCACTTTCAAACTGGTTATGATATTTCAAATAGTTTTTTATACATAACTTTATACGTGAAAAGCAGTTATAGCATTATAAACTGAACCGTGTTCAGTAAAACACAATATATATATATATATATATATATATGTATGAAACGCTGCGCCTCGGTGGTGTAGTGGTTAGCGTCGCTGACTACGAATTCATCGGCCCCCGGGTTCGAGACCCGGTGACGGCAGCCGGCGCGCAGCAAAACCAAAACCCAGCTGTTCATTCTTCCACACAATAAAGAAAGTGGTTGGTAGATAAATGGGTACCCTAGGTTGCCTAGTGGTTAAGACGCTAGGCTGCTGGTGGGGCGTGCTTCGGATTCCACGTTAAACTGTAGGTCTAAGGTGGAGTGAAAAGCTCATCCCTTCGTAGGGATGAACAATTCGGTCGGAAGTTAACCAAAGGTGTGTGTGTGTGTGTGTGTGTGTATAATATATATAATAATTTAGTTATCCCTCTTTTATAAAATTAACTTTATATAAAAAATTCCCGTTTTCTGTAAAAAAAAGTTTTGAAATTACTTCACAATAACAATTTGCGATATTTGGTTTTGAAAGAGGTAATTCATTCACAGAGATGCCAAGTCTCCCCATTGGGCGGGAGACTCGCGCAATCAGCTCATGTTCATCGTACTGTACAATGGCCTGTTATCACACTATCAGTTCTTGGGATTTCTGACTGCTGTGTGTGTGTGTGTGTGTGTGTGTGTGTCTCGACTCGTGTGAAAGTACATTTTTACAGATGTAAATGTGACCCCCCCACCCCTAACTTGGCACGGTTCATTCCACTACTGTAAAATCTCCCACACTTTCACAATCTTCTAACTTGGCATATCTGCATTCATTACTTTAAGTACCAATTTATATATAAGGTATATTATATTTACGCAATAAGACCAGTAAAGGACATATGTAGGACAATTGGTATGTTTTTAATATCTATAGTGGCGCTCATAAGTATTCGTACAGAGAAATATTCCAGTTATATTCGTCCATATCTTTTGTACCATGTATACGATAATTATGGAAAGTTTAACAAATACAAAAATTAATTCAATTCCAACATATTTTGATGTAAAACATTAAAGAATTTGAGGAAAATAAAAAAAGTTAAAATGCAAAAGTTTTCGTACATTTATTTACAAAATTATTCAATACTTTGTGTGTCCAACTTAGGTTTGGAGAATTTAAAATTTTTTATTAGTAGTTGGTTGTTTATTGATTAGAGACTGTTGGCAATTCTGAATTCGAGAATTTTCTCTCTAAATCTTCATGGAAGAGGGTTGACTGTACGAGTTATCAGTAAGCAAAGGGTTGTTGTAGTGGTAAAGAGCTGTCTGCAGATCTTAAGATATCTGTTATTGCTGCACACGAGTCTGGAAATAGTTATAGGAAGATAGGAGGAGAACTTCGAATTCTATTTACGACGGTTGCTGCAGTTACAAAGAAGTGGAAATGCTGTGGAAGTTGGAACAATCAAGACTCTGCGAAGGTGTGGATGACCTTGCAAAATTTCGGAACGTACAGCTAGACAAATTGAAAGAATGGCTGTTGCGAATCCACGAGTGACTGCGGGTGATATTTGCTAAACATTAAGACTAAGATCGTTGTCCATCCCTCTACTGTACGCCGTACATTGATAAAGAATGGTCTGCATAGAAGAGTTGCACGAAGTAAACCTCTGCTACGAAAAGCGGACAAAGAAGCTCGTTTAAAGTACGCCAAGGATCATCAAAATGTTGGATTTGCGTTGTGGAAGAAAGTTCCGTGGAGAGACGAAGCCAAAACTGAAGTATTCGGGAACAGCGAGCAACGATATGTTTGGCGAAAATCAAATACTACATTCGAGGAAAGAAACATCCTTCCTATGGTTAAACATGGAGGTGGTGGTTTGGTCTTTTGGTGATGCTTTGGTGCTTTTGGTCCAGGAAAGCTTGTTGTCATCACTGGAAGCTTGAATTCGAAGAACTATCAGAAACGTTTAGAAGAGGCTTGGCCAACATACGGCCCGCGGGGCACAGTTCGGTTGGCCAAAGATTTGTATCAGATCCGGCTGGCGGATACTGAAAATTCATTATCTAATGTCATATTTTATTTTAATAAAATTTAATTTTAAAATAAAATTTTATCTAAAATTTGCATCCTGGCCTTCGGTGTGTGTCATTAATTGAAATATGGCCCTTCATGAAAAAAGGTTGGACACCCCTGGTTTAGAAGAAAATGTATTGTACTGCAACAAGATAATGATCCAAAACCTAAAATTAAGAGCACCATGAAATGGCTTTAGCCAAAGAAATTCAAGCTTCTCGAGTGGACCATTCAAAGCCCAGATCTCAATTTAATCGAAAATTTGTGGTTTGATTTGATAAAAAAAGCTGTCCGCAAGATAAACCCTACAAATCTGAATGAATTGAAATAGTTTTCTTTAGAAATGAACCATTGAAGTCATTCAAGCAAAAGGTGGACACACAAAGTATTAAAACTTTGTAAGTGAATGTACGAAAACTTTTGCATTTTAACTTCTTCTTTTTTTATTTTCCACACATTTTTTGATGTTTTACATTACATGTTGGAGTTAAACTAATTTGTTATTTGTCAAATTTTTCCAAACGAACGATAAACTTTCCATAACTATCGTATGCACGATACAAAATACAAAGACGAATATAACTTAAATATTTCTCTGTACGAATACTTATGAGCGCCAGTGTACCTGGATATGATACTACAAAAGAAAGTAACTCCAGAGAGTCACCATTATAACAAGCTTGCATTTTCACTATATTATTCTCCTATATTGATAAATAATCAGTTAAGCTTTAGATGAATATCTATAAACCCGAGTACTATATACAAGTGATTGAACAGTGGTGCCAAGTTCAACCAATTTATTGAGAAAATCTTGTTGAAAAAATAGTATGAAATGGTTTTGTAACTTGTTGAAAAGGTTGGTAATGGTTAAAGATTGTTGACTAATGTGGTTTAAAGTGGTTCACTAAAGAGTCGTTTACTCTAAAGGTTGGATGAAAACGGCACCAGTAAAACCACTTTTAACTGATCGAATTAACCACTTGTCATTTTCAGCGTAATTATCTGTCCGGCTTGACTTAGTAGTTGGCGTAGGCTTGTATGAGCACCAAGCTTACAAAATCAAAATCTCTATATTCTCTCCCTGGATTAACCCTCCGTATATTCACTCTTTGGGAAACCCTTCGTATATTCCCTCCTTGTGGTAACCCTCTGTCTCTTCACTTCTTAAGACAACGCTCTCTCTATGTTCACATCTTCTTGTAAGCTTACATATATTCACTGCTTGAGGTAACCTTCCGGAAACTTACTCCTTGGGGTAAGCCTTTAACATTCCCATTCAGTTTATGTATATAAAAAGGGGGTTAATTCAAACCCCTCGTTCAAATACTCACCTTTGTTAAAGTTAATTAGGAGACGAAGATGAAGATGAGTTCGAGTCCCAATTTAATCCCGAAATCATCCGCAAGATTGCAAGACGATTTCGCACGTCAAGGTTTTTGAGACTATTTCTCGAGCTATCTTGAAATTGTCCTTGGATTGAATTGTTCTCGCGTCTAACCTTTGAATTAAGTTGCCTGGAACAATCTTCAGATTAGACCATAGCGTTCCTTCCTCTTTATTATTAGCTATTTTGCATAAATAGAGTCTTAACGATTCAGCTAGTTCGAAGGACTCACAACGCCCAAACCAACCCAAATAATACAAACACACACACACACACCTGCCATTAGGATTCGAACCTGGGAACCTCTGACTCGGTTTCGAGGATGCTAAGCACTAGGCCATCGATGAGGGATATTTGTATAATAAAAGGAGCCGTACTCATGCCTTTATTTCCATATACAGGGTGTCCCAAAAGTCCCTATCTATTTTGTTGAAATAGGCTGAATTTCAAATTAATGTTTTAATGACATGATTGCATGCACCTTTCTAGACAAATACATGCATTAGATTTCTATTTTAATTATTTTTAAATTTTTAATTAACTTTGATATGCTTCAAAATTTTCTAGAACCTCAACTTCTTGAAGTTGGCATTCTCGACGATGTCGTCTTTCACAGGATGGGGCACCATGTCATTATGCCAGAATTGTTCAGACATACCTAAACGAGCGTTTTCCAAATCGTTCGATTGGACGTGGGATAAATAGGCCCTGGGCAGCGCGATCTCCGGATTTGACCCCATTGGATTTCTTTGCTTGGGGTTTCATTAAATCAGAGGTCTATCGCAGAAATATTCGAGATTACCAGATCTGCGAGATCGCATTAGGCAAGCAGTTGAGAAAATAACCCTGAAATGCTCGGAAATGTGTTCCGCAATGCAGCTGACCGCTTTGAGATTTGCAGAGATACAGATGGAGCTCATGTGGAAACTACTAATTAAAGATTTTAATGGTGTAATATTTGTAATTTGTATAGAAATACATCTGTATTCAGGTCAGTGTGACATTTATTTGAAATTCAGCCTATTTCAACAAAATAGATAGGGACTTTTGGGGCACCCGTATATATATAGACCGACCAGAAATTTCTTTCCTCGCCGTCCTCAAATATCATGGAATCAAACCAAAGGCTATAAAATTCAAACACGTGTAGTGGGCATGAAACAGGCCCACGGAGGAAACAGATTTTGTGTATTTCCCGAAATGCCCACCAGAGGACGTCACCAAGGCCTACAAAAATGCGGGTTCTTTCTCAAATCACTCTCACTTGCCATTTTCTCGTTTTTGTCGTTACGTCTCACTCTCAGCGCCTTCGTCAGTAACACCACTCGTCACGCCACTCACTCTCCGGCCTTCGCTGGAGAGCGTCCCGCTGTTCCTTCAAGGCTTCATCGCGCATACACGAAGTCTATCATCGAGTAAGGTCCTCTACAATTTCATCCTTCAAGAAGCAACAACATCACTGCTGCAGGAGTTTCCGCTGGCCCCCTTTTCAACAAGTCTCCATAGGCCCTCAACACTCATTCTCTCGCCGGTAAGGCCAGTCCGCCTTCAGATGCATCACCTCCGAAACCCAGGTCCGTAAACCTTCTAGTAGGCTACAAGCCACAAGCCTACCTTTGCCTTCGTGTTAAGCAATTCCCGCGTAGCCGACATAGTGTAACCTCAGCCTAGCGAATAGGCTATACCTAAAAGTGTACGCAAACAACCGGCAAACTAACTTTCCTATTACGACTACAGTAGGCCTGTTCAATTATTTTATCGTATTCAATTACCTTACCGGATTTGTATCCGTTTGCTTATTTGCTCATTCATACATTTTATTTTTACTTGCTTAATCTGTTTACTGTACCACACTGTACTTTCATTACTTCAGTTATTACTGGCTTAATTACTTATTATTGTGTGTTCACTGCCGCATATCTCATTAGCCTACCAAAATTAGTGTTTCTTTTCATTATTGTATTTACTTAACGCTTATACTGCGTAAACATTTCTTATTGCTAATAATCAGTCATTTGTAACATCGCTCAATTACCAAATACAGAATTATTAATCACTGTGAACAAATAATTCATTTATTTTTCCAATTAAACAATATATGTATGTGTGTGTGTGTGTGTGTGTGTGTGTTTTATTTCTCTCACCCTCTTTAAGAGACAATTATGGATCGCATTTATTGGTATGATATGATAGGATATCCCGTAAAGAATTCATTTATTTCAGAGAAAATGTATCTACCGATGTTATTTTCATTGTTTTATATTATATTTTGGGCGCTTCATTATCATTTTGTAGAACCGTGTAAGGATGATATGGTAACCTTTGTAATAGAAGTGAATATTACAGATCAAAACATACACAACACACACCTCAGATGAAGATACACTAAAAATACAGTTAATTAGTAGTGTGTAGACTTGTTAAGGGTCTTCGGGAGATGTGTGGTACGTCTTACCATTGGGGCATTAAGATTTTATGGTAAGGTCAGTATTTTTGCCCAAATTCCGTTTAATAATAATCAACAGGCTCCAAACTTTCAACAGAATTCATATTAGGGCATCTATAGATTAGGGTGTGCACGAGTACTGAAACTTAGGAACCGGGACCGATACCAGAAAAATTATCGGGAACCGGGAAATCCCGGGGAAAAAACCGACTAAAATTTTTGTTTTAACCATTGCTCGTAAAATTAAACTTAGTCTAATTGGCATAAAAAAATCTAAGCATTGAGATCAATTATGTTTATTTATCTTGTTTTACATCATTTATGAAGTAGTATTTAAAGAAAATTTGAGCATTTAGAACCGCATCAGATAATTGAGAACGAAAAAATCTAAGCATTGAGATCAATTATGTTTATTTATCTTGTTTTACATCATTTATGAAGTAGTATTTTAAGAAATTTGAGCATTTAGAACCGCATCAGATAATTGAGAACGAATCTTTGAAAGAAATAGACCAGCTGCTGAAAAAGCTCGTTCACTTTCAACGCTTGTAGGCTTAATTGTTAGAAGTGCAGCTCGCAATCGATCCAGCTTTCTGTGCGATTCCCTGTCGCTTCAAACAGTTTGAATTCTTTGCTGGCATCGAAATTTTCTTGATTTTTACATTCTTTGGAGATTTAAGTTTATTTACTACATCGTAGTATTCCTGAAGCAAAGGGTCGTTGGACTCGTTGATAGTATCGGGCGTATTTTGATTTACTTCTTCAATACCAGTCCTTTCTTCTTCGTTTCTTCATTATTCTCTGGATAGAGACGTTTGTAAATTGCTTCAGCAGACTTCTTCAGAGATACTCGTGAAGCTGCAGGAAATTCCGTCGACTCAGAGGTTGGATAACTTGGATTATGGAGATATTGAAGCAGTCCTGAAATTTCTTTCTGCCTTCGATTTATGAACCGATCATTTTTAGAAATTTTCTTAAAATATTCCCATACAATCGACTTTGACATATTTGAAAGGGATTTATTGCACGGAAAAACACTAGATTCAAAATTTTCAGCTTTAGCACACACAACAAAATCTGATGCAATTAGCACAATGGCGAGTCGGCAACCGAATGACAACAAATTAGACTCCGCGCCACGTGCGCCTGCGCAGTGCGCAGCTTGCGATTGCGACGATCCATACAAATTACAATACATTTTAAACGGAAGGAATATTCTCTTAAGATATCATTTTTTATTTTTAAATACGTAGAAATCTACTTATTAAATTTTGTTATTTTTAAAATACGTAGAATCTACTTATGCAGCTCTTGCATAGTAAAAACAATGCAACTGTTTTTAAAGTGTATAGGAACCGGGAAATCTTTTCGGTTCTCGGTTCGGTTCCTGAAATCTAGGAACCGGGAATTTCCCGGGTAGCAAGAACCGGGTGCACACCCTACTATAGATGCCCAGGGAAGTCCTCTTGGTCACTTCAACTGAATGATGGTTTTAAAGTTGGGATTTATTTGGCACAGTGCCAGCTAGAGTGACATCACAAACGTATTTAACTTTAAAATACTTTCTTGGAACAATAGGGAGAGATAACTGTGAAGTCTGAATAAGTATTTAGCAGCATGAAAATGTCCCTCCATAAGTACGCGGTCAATCTTTCCAATATCTCAAAATGGTGCCAATACCATGACACTGAAACCATTTTGAAGTGTATGCTGCAAATGGGATTCTTCAGATGAATAAGTGACCATCCTCCATACCCATTTGCGTCCATTCTGTGTGAAAGAGAGCCCAGTAAATTTAGCCAAAAGCTTAGGGGCCAGATTGTGGTCAAAACGATGCAAATACTCCTAAATTTTATGTTGTATATTCCATGTTGAAATTATTGCCATAGTCACTTTGTCAATAGAGAGGGTTTTTTCCCTTGTTTCGAATGATGGTATTGGGGGTCGTCCTAGAAGTGAAATGACTTTCAAAAAGTCTTTGTATTATTGTCCTTGGCACTTATTTTATTATATTTTTACCAGTGATGTAGGTCTCGAGATCGGTCTCGGTCTCGAGACCGATCTCGAGACCCAATTTGCAGATCTCGATCTCGGTCTCCGCTATTTAGATCTCGATCTCGGTCTCGACAGACGCGGTCTCGGTTTTTCTCCCCGAGACCTTTCGAGACCTCGAGACCGTAATGAAAAATAGATGTTATTGGCATACTCATGATGGTGGCTTAGTTGAACAGACACAATTCAGAATGTTTATGAAAGTTTGTAAAAGTAAGGGACTCTAGGTATTCACTAATCAGCCACCCTGTTTTGAGTTGCCACGTTTGTCTTGCGGGGGGGGGGGGGGTGTCTGGATTTTTTAGGTTAGCGCTACAAAAAAAAATTGCCCTCCCCCGCCCCCGTCAGATTAATTTTATTGAAAATGGAAACACTAAATAAAGAATTATATATATTATATATATAAGTATATATTATAAGGCCACTTAGTGTTGCCAAACGGCGTGTCAACCTCTGTGGCGTGATAAAAACGATTATCCTCCCATCCAATATGCATTTGAAAAAATAAAATGCTTCACATAAAAATAATGCAAGAAATACAGCATAAAGAAAACAGTACCGACAAATTCAATAAAGCATAGAATAACTCGACAACCCTTCACATCACTTATATTTACAACGTACCGATTCGTAGAACAAATCGCAATTGCCAATTGTAAATGTTAAAAAATGACGCCATCAATGATATACTTAACATACTTAATATACTTAACATAGTCTAATTTCCATAGTAGTGTAAAACAAATTGAAAGGGCATGAGCTTGGTCTCGATCTCGATCTCGGTCTCGAATTTTAAGGGTCTCGATCTCGGTCTCGAATTTTAAGGGTCTCGATCTCGGAAGGTAGATCTCGATCTCGAACCTTTGATCTCGGTCTCGATTTTGGTCTCACAGGATCAGGTCTCGGTCTCGGTCTCAGTCTCGGACTTGGTGGTCTCGACTACATCACTGATTTTTACATTGGCGGCTGTAAGTAGGGCTTTTCTTCCACTGTACGTTTAATGTACTGTATCCCAATTTATGTTATTCCATCTTAGCTATTTGTTCTGACAATGTAATATTGTCTGGGATATCTACAATACTTGCGTGCGGTCTGTCGTCAGGTAGCACGCAAGGACTCCTTGTGTCCCTTATGTAACTATTGATGGAGTTCCTAGTCAACTGTTACCCCTTCTTTTGTTTGGCTGACGAAAATCTGCAACGGTGTTATAAACTGTCTGATTTACAAGCCCGTGATTTTGAGCCATTTGTGTCCAAATTTGGCCACAGTACGGTTGTCAAATCACGCCATCGCCACTAAAAGCTGATATAGCACGAGCACAACTGTAGCAGAAGACACTTTTTCACGCTCTACGAACTCTTTTCCCATGGTAAACGACACGTTCTGATTATAACCTAAACAGGCCTTGCACGTCAAATGATCATTTCCAGTAATTTTCCTTGGTACTCATTTTATTCTGAAAGAATTTTGTTAAGTGAATTTAATAACACATTAACAAAACCAAGCTGCAAAAACAGGTTAAAAACCTTGACTAACGAATATTGAGCAATTAATTTTGAACTCAATGGCTGATAACCCAGCCCAGGACTGTTCCAAGCCAGTCTGAGAACTGGGGAGTGGAGTGCGGTGACGAGGTTCTCCAAGTAATGCATTTGGCTCAATCCATTACCACCTATCTCAGCGCCCTCTGTTGGACGAAGAACGTTAATAAAACGAATCAAATAGCCAAAGAGTGACTGATATGTAATCAAGTAATGAGAGATTCTTTTTGTTTCAGTTCATTAAACGTTTTATCGAGTTGTCATGGTCATGGCAATCAAATTTCATCGATTCTAAATTTATTTTTTTACCGAACAGAGAAACCAACTCGAAATGTATAAAGTCAATACCAAAATGTTCTGAACATGCCATGCGTGTCGATTTCATTTTTCTTAGGTTAGGTCCATTTACGTTAGGTTAGGTTAGATTGGGTTAGATCAGTCATTTCCATTTCAAATCTGAAATGAATATATAGGTTACTCATTTCCACTTAAAATCTTAATGCGAACACCTGCCTAAGGTCGAAATGAAATAACATCGACCCCACATGGAACCCATTGTCGGTCTTATGTAAGTTGATTTTGTTTTGTTTTTTTACATATTTGATGTAATTTTGTGTTACATATTTCGTTTTATATATATATATATATATATATATATATATATATGATCGAGAAACAGTGTATAATAATATGACGTAAGGCCGTAGAATGATGAGTATCGGAGTTTGTCAGTTGGAGGTTTCACCTCACTCCGGGGAGCAGTCAGAAAGGCTGTTTTTCGGAGGCGTTTCCGACCGAAACTCCAGAGTTTTTTAGGGTTATTTGATATGTACAACATATTTTATAGCGGTTGACAAAGCCAGTATCTCTCTAAAAACTGCCAGCTGCATCTAGTTTAGAACGAAGAGTAAAAATAGGCCTAATTATATTCTAAACATAATGTAGTTCAAGAGTACACTGACGGTAAATCGAAAGTATAGTGAGTAGGTGAAGCTGTTCTCTTCTTGACAAACGGTGTCGTCTGAAAATAAACGAAAAATGTGAAAAGTACACGTCCAAGGATTAAAAAAAATCCTTTCGGTGTATTCTCAGTGTACTTTGGGCCTACCAAATGTTCACGCTAAATATTTTACACATTTGAGGCACATTCTCATTCTCCTACATTCTCATTCTCCGTTCGAAACAATACACAGCGGACAATTTTTAACAGTGTTCGCGCTGATGTCAGTGAACACTTGGTGACATCTGTATAATTCAATAGAAACAAATTTGACTGACAGTCCATATTAGAACGGGACACCTGGTCACCTTATGGAATAGAAACCATTTTATCTGATAAATATTTCAATCAAGGCTTTATTTTCTCAATTAAAATATATCTTTTAATTAGTTACAAGCATTATTTTAATATAAATTTTAATTAAAAGAAAAACCCTTCCCAGTGCAGAAAAATTTTTTACTTATCAAAAATAAAAAAGTTTAATTTCTAAACAAAGTTTGAAAAAAATTATTTTTGAAATTGGAAATTTAACTTATTCGATTTTATAACATTTATAAATTTTAGGCATTTGTTTTATCTTAAAAGGAAAAAAAAGAAAAAAAAGTTTATTTAATATTTCGTCCGTTTTGAATAATTTATTATTTTCAGATATATGATTTAAGAGGTAGGAATAACTCCACAAATACCTCACTAAAAAATTTATAGGGCTTTTACAGTATCTATATTTATATTCATTTAGAAAAAAGGGGGAAGTTTTATATGAAAACTTTGCATAAGTTTAGATTTGGTGTGCCATGAACAATGGCACAACTGTGCCATTAACATTCATAAGAGGTGCAAAATGGCTGTCTGACAGGACACGTGCAGTTCCCCCAAATGCTGTTCAGAGATTCTTCCGAACTGCCTTTCCTGTCCAAATTATGTCAACCAGACTGATTAATCATTTACTCACAGAACCTGTGCCACATATGGCACTGAATCATATTTTTTACGGCACTTCAACTGTTTATATTTATAAGCCAGCATTTATAAGGTATAGAAATAATTAACTATATATTATATTCATTATAAATTTATAATTTCAATAAATAATTTTATGTGTGTGTGTGTGTGGCACTCAACATTTATTTTGTTTTTAATTTCTGGCACAATTGTAAATAGAAATAATAAAAAAAAAGGTTGGCCACGTCGGATTTACGCCATCTACTGAGTTCCTAAAGGCACTTAAACGAAACTACCCATTAAAACAAATTCTATGAGCAATAGGAATTTCTGTTTACAATATGTCAAAATACTTGGTGCCAATTTTACTGCCAGTAACGTACAATTCATACAATGATACGGGATTCATTCTCTTTTGTAAACGATATTACCACACTAAGAAATAACGCAAACACAATGGCCAGCTTTGATATAAAAAGCCTTTAATCACAAACGTACCAATTGCAGAAACTTTTGATGATGCGTGTGTGTGTGTGCAACCATTTTTCAGTAATATTTACAGAGGGTTGACAAAATTAAATAGACACCTTTGGTTTTTCCATAGTTTTTGATTTGATAATAAACGTGATTAGATGATAATAAATAATAGATTTATTGAGTGAATATATTTAGAATCGTCTTGATTTCCCCTTTTTGGCATTATGTAAAGATGACACACACGTTCTGTCCATTGTTAAGCTTTGCCATTTCTTCTTGAGGACAATCATTGTGGTGTCTATTTACTTTTGCAATCCTCTGTTAAAGTTAGTTAAAATTTAACTTAGTTAAAGTTTTTTATTATAGTTATCAAGAGAAAGAACTGCTAAAAATATCCGTTGAAGATTTTATACTTGTGTTGAACAATGAATATACTTCAAACAATCTGAAAACGTCCAGATGGGTCTGCCCCTTGGCCCCACCTTAACCAATGCGTTCCTCCGTTACCATGAAACTACAGTAATTGGCTGAATGACTGCCCTTCTATTTTCAAGACCGTCTTTTAGGAAGATATACTGATGAAACATTTCTTTTGTTTAAACTTCCGGACCATGTTACCTCCGGACCATGTGACCTCCAGACCATGTTCCTTTATTTCTTAACTACCCAAATTCTAAACATAATAATATAGAATTTGCTTCAGAAATCAAATGAAATACTTATCAGCCTTTTTTGTACATCAAGTTAATAATTTTGACCTTTGAAACATTCGTTTATATGTCAAATCTACATTTATTGACCTCACTCACAATTTCTCATCCTATCCTCCTTTAAATTTTAAATGCAATGCAATTTTAACCTGGATTAACAAAGCATTTAACATCTGTTCAGATTATTTTAAAATTATATAAGGAATTGGGAATTACTGGATAATTTTTGAACAAAGGATATTTTCCCTTCATACTCGTGGATCCTACGATAGGTAGGATTTTAAATGAACTAATCAACCACAAAACCAAAGATACAACCACAGTTCCAAAATAGATTTTGTATTTTACTGTTTTAATAATCGGAATAAACCCTTAAAACTGTGTAAAGAATTTTACCCACAATTAGGGCACCGGACTCATTCTAAAATCGCCTAAATCAGTTTGCCATTTATTCAGAAGTAAATATATTATGGCCACACGCCTTCAATTCTCAACCGTTTATAAGTATAAATGTGTCTACTGTATGGGATCGTATATTGGTAAGACAAAAAGACACCGAAAATATCGCATCTACCAACACCTTGGTAAATGAGTCCAAACAAACCAACCACTCAATATACCACTCAGTAAACTCCAATCTAAGCAAATACGCTCTCAATAACAACCGTTCGATCTAAGCAAACACGCTCGTAATAACAACCGTCCGATCTCTCAGTAAAATTTCAGTAGATTCACTGTCATTAACTCCGACCTCAAACTTAAAATCACGAAATCCCAATTAATTTATAAGTTAAATCCAAATTTCAGTTCCTCTTCGTCATCAATAGAAATGGTATTTTTCAGCAAAGGTATTTTTTTCTCTATTGTCTTCTCGTAAATTCTAAATTTGAAGTAAATTTTGTATAATTGAAGCCTGACTACAGCCACAATTAAAAAGTCTCCCATAAAAAATGGAATTATTTTTAGTTTTAAGTTTTATTGCAAATATTATAATAAGTTAACCTATTTTAGTAAGTTTATTAATGACTATTGCAATTATTTGGTCACCCCTTTTTAGCCCTGAAGATGGAGTAAGTTGTTTCGAAACGTTTGTATACGAGTTCAAGAATGAGACGTGTTTATTTCTATTGTAGTCTTCTTTACCACTAAACTGAGTTTTACCCCGCAATCGATCAATAGTATATATATATATATATATATATATATATATATATATATATATATATATATATATATATATATATATATAAAGCCCATCAGATCTACATATTTCACTCCCTGTTCACATTAAATGACACGTATCACTGCATTAAAATGGAGTCCCGATCGAGGTGGGTTATAACTTTAAAAAAAAATATATAAACAGTTGAAGTGGAAAAAGCGTCAGTTACAGGAATCTGAAGGAGAAAAGAAGAATAACTGTCGGCATGAATGATAGAGCGCTTGTCCCCGAATCAAGGCGATTTAGCTACAGTTTATGCTCTCATGGTTTTGAAAGGCTTTTTGTTGGGAGAGACTCGATTCAAAGAGCTCATCCTATTTCGGGTGTCTGAAGAAGGAGGGGGTTGATCACCAATGGTTACCCCCTCGTATGAAAACAATTCTGATACAGGATCCCAAAGAAATATTATAACTTGCATAACGGAAGGGTAAAAAGTACGTGGGATCTCCTCTACTTCACCCCCACTAATTAGTATAAAGGGTGTATATATATATATATGCTGCAAACCCACAAGGAAAAGAAAAACGATTCCAAGGCCTTTCGTGTATTCAAAGCTACACCTCGTCAGGGAATGAAGATAAAAGGCGAGATGCCCATAAATATATACAACGTACAGGAAAAACACAATTAGCACATAAAACAAGGGTTAATGAGAGGCAAAAGAAATTTTAACATGATATCGTCAATTTTATACGTCCCCGAACTGTTATTGAAATTGTTTTTAAAATGAATAAATGCACATTCTAGAATATTTCTTTCTATATCTCTGTTTTTAACAAGCGCTTTAGAACTATCCCAATTGATGCTATGGTTACATCTATACATATGGTTAAATAAAGCATTGGAAGTATTAGCTGTTCTACACGCATATTTATGCTGTTTTACCCTAATATCTAACGTTTTACCTGTTGGCCTATATATACTGAGTTACATTGTGTACATCCGATCGAATACACACAACCAACAACATTATCAGGGCTATTCTTTATTAGGCGTGATTTAACAGATTATTATACTTAAAGATTACATTAATGCCAATTGCTTTAAGTACAGTTGGAAGGTATTGAAAATTAACATGGTAAGGTAGGCTAAGGATATTTTTACGCTGAAATTCCTTTACAATTACATTATTATAATACCTATTCTTGGCTTTCTTAAGACAGTTATCTAAAAATGAAATAGGATAACATAATTTAGTACCAATATTCATGATATTGCATAACTCGGAATCTAAAAATTCAGGACTGACAACTCTCAATGCTCGAAGAAACATAGCAGAGAAAATAGAGGATTTAATCGAAGGATGATGGTCAGAATAAAAATGCACGTAAGAGTTATTATTAGTAGGCTTACGGTAGACTTCATATTTGAACTGATTAGAGCATCTCCAAATTTTTAGATCAAGAAAAGATAGGCTTCCATCATTTTCTTTTTCAACTGTAAACTTAATAGATGGGACTAAATTGTTGAGCCTACCAAGAAATAAGTCCACGTCCAAATTATTAGGCCAAAGGCATAAAATATCATCTATATACCTGTACCAAACCAGGTTAAAATTAACAATCGTAGGCAAAATTCTACTTTCAAAAAATTCCATATATAAATTAGCTAGTACAGGTGAAAGGGGATTTCCCATAGCCAATCCAAACGACATAGCATAAAACTTATTTTCAAACTGAAATTTACAATCTTTGACACAAGCTTAAGTAACTCAATAAGAGTGTTGTGTTGAACAGGGAAAGAATATTCAGAGATCTTATCTTTTAAAAATCAAGTAGGTCATCAACAGGGACTTTTGTGAATAGCGAGCATACATCGAAGCTTACCAATTTGAAATTAGGGTCATTAGGGAATTTCAGTTTGTCAATAAGATCCATGCTATTTACAATATGTGACTCAGAAACAGAGCCAACTAACGGCGTTAAACTAAACTAACCATTTTGATAGTTTATAGGTTACGGAGCCCACTGAGCTAACAATAGGCCTCATGGGATTATTAACTTTGTGTGTTTTTACTAAGCCGTACAGATATGGTAGTGACAGATTGATACTAAGAAACTGCTGTGAAAGCCCATCATAGTTATTTTTTTTAATTTCTCTTAATTTTCTGTGATTTTAGTAATATTATTAACTTGTCGTCCCAAGAGCTAGACTTCAATACGAAATGTGCGTTAGGCTTTGGGTTAGGTTTCTCAGTCCCAAAAAAGCCCAGCAGTTTACTGATTGCTAAGTCTTTTATTAATTTTGAAAAACATAGTAATATTTCCGAAAGTGAGGTGACTTTAGCCAAAGGTTGTGTGTATAGTGCTTTTAATACGAGGTTTGAATCGAATTATCCTTTGAGGTTTGAAAAAGCCCTAAAAACACTGAAAAATAATGATTCATTACATATTACTAAAGCGGACAAATCCAATTCGATCGTTATCATGGACAAAAACAGTTATGTTGAAAAGATGAATACGTTATTAAGTAATCGTGACACGTACAAACCTCTAAATAGAGACCCATTGGAGGATGTTAATAAAATGTTTAACAGAAAATTAAGAGAAATTTAAAAAAATAACTATAATGGGCTTTCACAGCAGTTTCTTAGTATCAATCCGTCACTACCATATCTGTACGGCTTAGTAAAAACACACAAAGTTAATAATCCCATGAGGCCTATTGTTAGCTCAGTGGGCTCCGTAACCTATAAACTATCAAAATGGTTAGTTAGTTTATTAACGCCGTTAGTTGGCTCTGTTTCTGAGTCACATATTGTAAATAGCATGGATCTTATTGACAAACTGAAATTCCCTAATGACCCTAATTTCAAATTGGTAAGCTTCGATGTATGCTCGCTATTCACAAAAGTCCCTGTTGATGACCTACTTGATTTTTGAAAAGATAAGATCTCTGAATATTCTTTCCCTGTTCAACACAACACTCTTATTGAGTTAATTAAGCTTTGTGTCAAAGATTGTAAATTTCAGTTTGAAAATAAGTTTTATGCTATGTCGTTTGGATTGGCTATGGGAAATCTCCTTTCACCTGTACTAGCTAATTTATATATGGAATTTTTTTAAAGTAGAATTTTGCCTACGATTGTTAATTTTAACCTGGTTTGGTACAGGTATATAGATGATATTTTATGCCTTTGACCTAATAATTTGGACGTGGACTTATTTCTTGGTAGGCTCAACAATTTAGTCCCATCTATTAAGTTTACAGTTGAAAAAGAAAATGATGGAAGCCTATCTTTTCTTGATCTAAAATTTGGAGATGCTCTAATCAGTTCAAATATGAAGTCTACCGTAAGCCTACTAATAATAAACTCTTACGTGCATTTTATTCTGACCATCATCCTTCGATTAAATCCTCTATTTTCTCTGCTATGTTTCTTCGAGCATTGAGAGTTGTCAGTCCTGAATTTTTAGATTCCGAGTTATGCAATATCATGAATATTGGTACTAAATTATGTTATCCTATTTCATTTTTAGATAACTGTCTTAAGAAAGCCAAGAATAGGTATTATAATAATGTAATTGTAAAGGAATTTCAGCGTAAAAATATCCTTAGCCTACCTTACCATGTTAATTTTCAATACCTTCCAACTGTACTTAAAGCAATTGGCATTAATGTAATCTTTAAGTATAATAATACTGTTAATCACGCCTAATAAAGAATAGCCCTGATAATGTTGTTGGTTGTGTGAATTCGATCGGATGTACACAATGTAACTCAGTATATATAGGCCAAACCGGTAAAACGTTAGATATTAGGGTAAAACAGCATAAATATGCGTGTAGAACAGCTAATACTTCCAATGCTTTATTTAACCATATGTATAGATGTAACCATAGCATCAAGTGGATAGTTCTAAAGCGCTTGTTAAAAACAGAGATATAATAGAAAGAAATATTCTAGAATGTGCATTTATTCATTTTGAAAACAATTTGAATAACAGTTCGGGGACGTATAAAATTGACGATATCATGTTAAAATTTCTTTTGCCTCTCATTAACCCTTGTTAATTATGTGCTAATTGTTTTGTTTTTCCTGTACATTGTATATATTTATGGGCATCTCGCCTTTTATCTTCATTCCCTGACGAGGTGTAACTTTGAATACACGAAAGGCCTTGGAATCGTTTTCTTTTTCCTTGTGGGTTTGCAGCATTCATTCATTTCACGTGTTTTATTGTGAAATTCATCCCATATATATATATATATATATATATATATATATATATATACACACACACACACACACACACACACATTTAACTGCAAACAACACACAGTATAATTAATGTAAAGAACGACGCTTGTGTAGAAGAACGTTCCGCAAAGATGAGGAGGGAGAACGAAAAATGAAAAAACAATAATAGATTCATCAAACAGGTGTGAAATTATTCATGTTTCGTCTAAGGAACTCTTCGTTCTTCTCCGCCTCCCAAATCTTTGGCTTTTCCTTTGGACTTTGCTTGGAGGAGGCTCTATCTTGTGCGGAACGTTCTTCTACACAAGCGTCGTCTTTAATATATATATATATATATATTATATATATATACACAACAAAGAAACTGGGCATCATTTATACACCTTACATACTGTACATCGCGAACTCAGCTGTATAAGAGAAGAAACCGGGAAGCCGAAAATAGATAACAACCCGTAACATTGGAACTCACAAAGCAAATAGTGGTGCCAATCGGAGTGGAAAATTTTGGACAGATCAAGGCATACACGTTTCGGCGCCTCTCTTCGAATTTGCTCATTGTCGTTCGGTTTCACATCAGACGCTTGTCGGGAAATAGGAAACCGAAATAGCAGATTGGAAAGCGTAATTGTTGTTCCTGTGAAATTAATTGGTTCCCTGAGGATCCCCCCCCCCCCCAAACGCCTTATGACGCTTTTATTCAGTCACCAATTTTGGTGTCTTGGGAGTTATTGAGGCGACTTTGGTCGAACGATACGCCTATATGGCGATTGAAGTAGAAGAGAAAACAAAGAGAATTGAAATGTCTAAACTAGTTTTGCGCTTCTTCAAAGCGTAGAAATTAGCGTAACGAAACATGACAGGATGTAATTTGGCAAAATGCGTATCATACAATGGAAATATTAAAAGCGCTGAATGACACCCTTTCAGTGGTAAAGGGTTCGATTGAGAGGATAAATCAAATATTATTTCCGAAATAAAATGTGCGTAGTTCAAGTTAAATACTTTTATTTCGTGGGCTCTGAAATATTAAGTGATCTTATCCTTTCTTCCGCACAAATCTTTGAAAATTCAAATTTCACACGGATTGCAATTCCCCGCAAATTCTGACATTATTATTATTAATATTATTATTATTATTAATATTATTATTATTATTAATATTATTATTATCATCATTATTATTATTAAGACTGAAGTGGATTGTGGATTCTGTATTTTCCTTTATCCCTGTTTACATACGAACGAAATACATTTTTTTTTAATAACCTGTTGTGGTTTTTCTTGCCATTTTGGTCCTTCTTCATATATTTTCCCTTTAAATTGTAGCAAAATGAGATCACGACTCCTCGTCCCGCAATTTGTGAAGAATTCTTGATTTCAAGTTACGCTGCAACCTTATACACTTTCGTGTCAGCGCAACTTTATCCATTAAAGCTAACAATGGAGGCCTAAGGCGTAAAAATCGACAAAATTCAAATTGAATTTTGAAGGCATAATATAAGTGTGTGGTGGTCGGGGAGTGGGGGGTGGGGGGGGATAAAGAAATGAAAAAAATTTCGTCTCTTTTTGAAGAAATTTCTAAATGGTGCACTCACCTGCATCGTCAATTGGGTAAATGTGTCCGAGAGGTGATTCCTGAACGAAACGTTTTGGGGAACTGGTCTCAATTTTTCTTGATTTGAGTTCGTTTTTCGAGTTATTCCCGGCCTGAGTTCCCAATTGTTCGTTAACTGCAAACCAAAAGAGGGATTCATAAAAAAAAAAAAAAAAAAAAAAAAAAAAGTCGAACTGGGGGACGGGGGCGGGGGGACCCTTCGATTGGATTTTTAAGGGGTTTAAAACTTTTAATTTCTGTTTATTAGTTGGTTCGTTAAATCAAACCCCTTTTTTCCCGAGTATTTTAATATATATATTTTTTCGCGCGGATAAATCGGTTTATTTGAAATACAGTCGGTTAAAAATGGCCTGTTGCGAAATTCACGTATATCTTATCGACAGTTATTACCGAGAAATATGAAGCTTAGTGACAGGACTTTTTGATCCAACTGTGTACATAAAATTATTACGATACAAAACATACTCGTGCCCACATTACATACATTAACTACAGAGGTTTTTTTTTGGGGTGGGGGATCTTTTCCTTCCTAGCACCCCTAATTTCTCCTTTTCATTTGTGCGTCCTTGACGATTGGTTAGATTAAATCGTGATATTTTCGTTAAAACTAACCTAACCAATCGTCAAAGGCGTACACTTGACCTAACCGGCCATTCAATTAACAGTAAAACCACGGAGGGGTGCTATAAAGGAAAAGATCAGGGTTTTTTTTATAATAGTTTTTGATTTGATAATAAAAGTCACTAAATAATAACAGATTTATTAATTAAATATATTTAGAAGAGTGTTGATTTTCCCCTTTTTTCCATTAAGTAAAGGTGCCACAACGTTCTGGCACTCCATTGATAAACTTTACCATTTGTTGTTGAAGACGATCATCATGGTGTCTATTTACTTTTGGCAATCCTCTATATTAGTGATTTATGCAATATTCGTATAAGGGATAGTTTAAATGTATTTTAAATGTGATAATAATGAGGGGGGGGAGGGGGCTCCTGTATTATTATTATTATTACCAGTATCATCGGGATTCGAACCTCCGATCTCAGTGATTTCACTTTGCTTATGGAGAAATGGTTTTACCCACTTAGCTCCGGACGATGGATTTAATAACCGTTTTAATAAGCTGGAAAGGAAAACGTGGGACTCGAACCCACGTTCCGTGGTTTCAGAGTAAGCGTTTCTACCTATCACGCCATCTAGAACCCCCTCCCCCCCCCCCCCCCCAGCTTACGCTTTTTTGTTCATGCTCCATTTCAGCCAACTTCCGTGACAGTATGTTTCCTTACATAGGCGAAGGGAAGACATTGAGGTCGGGGGGTTCGGTTCCCGATGGTGCTAGTTAATAATAATCGAGGAGTTAGCGCTATGGGCGGCATAAGTTGGGTGAGCACCGTGCCCGTTCCTGGCCCTTTTCGTTGATTATTATTCGTCATTTTCCCGTTTTATTGTTCGATATTCTTTTATTTACACAAATAAAGAGTAAATCTTACTTGAGGTTTTGCTCTCCCTTATTCCGAAATCAAAGAGATTCTCCTGGGTGGGGTCCCCTCGTCGAGCGTTCGGTCCCCTTCCGGGTTTCGAGGTACTCAAATTTATCACTGGATTCGCTTTTCCCGAAGATTGAGATCCTCTCCTCATCGAAGGATGTTTCGTTGTTGTTGAAGTCGTTGTCGTCCTTGTCGTCGTTGTAGTCGTTGTAGTCGTTGTAGTTATTCGTTCTGTGCAGAGGAAATATTATTATTATTATTATTATTATTATTATTATTATCATTATTATTAGTAGTAGTAGTAGTAGTAGTATGGATGCAAATTCTCATTGCAACGAAGGAGTCAAGAACTGCTCTTGATGTCAAGGACTGTTAGTAACGTCAAGCGCTGTTTGTGACGTTAATATGAAGTACTACGTTAAAACAAGGGTATCTCTCTTCCTGCTAAAGAAGGTTAACGTCACTCCTTTTCGTGAAAACGATCCTAAAACTACGTTAAAAGTAGTTTCTATCTGTCCTGTTTGGACAATCTCTAACGTTTCTCTAACGTCTCTATACCATATAAGACTCATGCTAATGTATACAAATGAGCATTAATTCTCATGCTTCAACAAATCATTAAATTTCATTCTATATCGGCATAAAACAATAATAGATTCATCAAACAGGTGTGAAATTATTCATGTTTCGTCTAAGGAACTCTTCGTTCTTCCCCGCCCCCCAAATCTTTGGCCTTTCCTTTGGACTTTGCTTCCGGAGGAGGCTCTATCCCTCTAAAGACGACCTCCCAGAATAACATCGTCATGCGGGAGTTTAATGCCGTCCCTAATACACAACGGACCAACCAACCATTAAGTTTTTATAGGACAATTCAGATTGTGGAATATCGGTCCAATTCGTAATTTCACATGAGGTTAGAACTGCCGTGCCTCAGCTAGTTGGAGATTGGACGGGTTCGTCTCCCATCACGTGGAAACCATTTTAGTTGCTTCCTTGCCATTTTGGTTGCTTCGTGGTTGCCAGGGATCAGGTAACTCTCCCGAGAGTTCACGTTCATCCCTCCTTGTGAAGAAATAGGGGTTTCGGATGTTACCCGTTTACTTGAAATCAGGCGTATTTCTGTGTAAATGATTGGACACAAGCCAAACTTTCTTAAAGGTTCATAAAAAATCATATTGGATGGTAGGAATGCCAAATAAAGTAAATTAGGTAGGGTGATTAAACAAATTTTTTTGTGACATATTTTGACATATTTTTTTGGCAGATAACGCAACTAACAGCAGAGGAGCGAATCTTCATTGTCGAGAAGAATGTGAGCTGAAATCAGTTACAGAGGTACAGCGTACGTTCAGAAGACAATTTCCTGGAGTAATGCACCAACTTCGAAGACTATACGTCGTATAGTTTCAAAGTGGAAAGAGACGGGCTCCGTGAGGAACAGTAATGCGGGACACTGGACGTCCAAGGAATAGTCGAACTCCAAGGACTGTAAACAGAATTAACGAAGTAATTGGCGTAGCCCTAAAAACTCAACGCAAAAAAATCCCGTCTTTAAGCGGGAACTATAAAAGCGGCGCCTCTGCCTCCTCAGTCACGCAGTCAATCTCTGACCAGCATGGCAGTTACTTGGGCTTTGCTCCCTTCGCCCGACCTTCGCTTCGCTTCACCCGACCTAAACCTCCGCTCCGCCTCATTCCAATTCTAGTCTCATTTGTCATTAACACGGACTTCATCACTGTTGTAAACCTTCATTCTCTTTAATCGCCTTGCAAACTTTTCAACCATTGCTTAGTTTTTTCAATTGAAGCCGCAATCTCTCGTCACTGAAGTACTGAAGCGCTTGCCTAACTCTCGTTTGTATACCTATAGCCCTTGTAATATTTGTACTTAAGTTATCTGTAATCTTGACTAAATAAAAGAGGTAACTCAAATCACAGTTTCCTTGTCTCCCAATATATATATATATATTCATGCGGGTTGCTTCTAAAAAGCTTCAATTTAATATTCAAGAGAAATCCAATGACAAGGAGGAATGTAAATGCCATGAAAAGTCTTCTTTAATGCAACGTTTCGAGCAATATGCTCATCTTCAGGCTAAATAATAATAATATGAAATTAAAATCAATAAACAATTAAAACAATTAAAACTGTTTTCTTGTTTTAATTGTTTATTGATTTTAATTTCATATTATTATTATTTAGCCTGAAGATGAGCATATTGCTCGAAACGTTGCATTAAAGAAGACTTTTCATGGCATTTACATTCCTCCTTGTCATTGGATTCTCTTGAATATATTATATATATATATATATATATATATATATATTATATATATTATATATTAGTGCTGGGACGATTAATCGGAATCGGAATCGAGAATCGGAAGAATCGAGCATTTTTCAGGAATCGGAATCGGAATCGAGATAATTGTACCATGATTTCCGATTCTTAAACGATTCTTTAACTTTTAATTGAACCAGTTTTGCAATGTAAACTTTAAAATTAAATGAAAGAGGATAACAAATTTTATTTTATTGTATTGTAGCTATACATTAAAACATGTATATCCATGATGTGTAATCAAGAAGATTAAAATGAATTGTTACAACTTACAGTTGATTTTTATTTTTAAACCAATCTATTTAATTTATAATTTATATTACCATACTCATAATGTAAATAGTTAATCTTACCAGAGTAAAATATGACAATTTCCAGAAAAACAAGTATAGAATTATATTTAAAAATATTGAGAATCGGAATCGGAATCGAGAATCGTATCGGAATCGAGACTTTTTAGTGGTATCGGAATCGGAATCGGAATCGTTACAAATTTTGGTATCGTCCCATCACTAATATATATATATATATTTATATACTATCTGCAATTTAGGGTTATGACTTTTTAATTTTTTCATAAATATTGTTTCCTGAATCATCAATCGATGAACGTTTGCTTGAAAACAATAAAAAAGGGCCTAATTCTTCAGAATTAAAAAAAATGTCACCCCGAAAGCAAATATAGTATATTAGTTACAGGTTTATTTTAAGCAATAAGTAAAACAATTAAAACAATAATAGAGTAAATGTATAATATTGTATTTGTATAATTAATATGTATTGTATAGGTATAATGTTGTATAATATAATATATGTTTTGTATAATAATTGTGAAATAAACATGCAAATTTCTATTTATTTTATTAATTTTTTATTTTTTATTTTGGGGTGAAGTTTTTTCAAAATATATCGAAAAAACTGTTATTTTCATTGTCAGGGGGCAAACGTTCATCGATTTATGATACAGGAACATGAGGTTATAAAAATGTCATAACCCTAACCTGCATACAATGCAGCATATATATATATATATTATAATATATAATAATATATATATATATACTGCATTGTATGCAGATAGTATCCATGCAGATTTTATGTTTAAACATTGTTGTTATCCCTTCTGCTTCCATTTGTCAAAACTATTGACTTTATCCCTGAATGAAGGCGTTTATTTCGAGATATTTGTTCAGTATTTGAACCAGAAGGAAATCCTTCACTTTGAAATTACCGTCAAGTGGGTGTGTATTTTATTCCTGTATTTTATGTTTGTTTTGTTTACAGTTGGAAAAACGATTAAGCTAACTGTTTACGTGCAACATTCTGGATATATATATATATATATATAGAGAGAGAGAGAGAGAGAGAGAGAGAGAGAGAGAGAGAGAGAGAGAGAGAGAGAGAGCGAGAAGAGAGAGAGGGCGGGGAAGCCGGGATAAATCCCCGGGGCCCGGAAAGAGGAGGGATAAAATCTAAAAATATTAATAAAGCAGTTGATTAAATAACAGAGAGGAAAGATAATAATTAATGAACATACATTTTATAGAGATTATCATAGTCAAAATGAAACGGATAAAATATTATCCGCGGTCCACCAATGCCCAAGATCGACTGACAGATACTTTAAATTTCTTCAGAATCATTTACCACTTTGCTAGAGATAAGGCAAAGAAAGTACACTTCTAATTATGAAAATGTTGCAGTAAATAATTGTCTTGCCTGCATGGACTGGTACTGCATTTGTAAATTGTATGGTGATACAATTAATATAATTGATTCGAAAAATAAAATGGTCATTTTCTTCTGAGTTGCTTATTCATACTGTGTGTTTTGAATAGTGACTTGGACATATAATCAGTTTGCTTGTTATGTACACAAAAACATTCATAATAAAATAGTGAGTAAACAGGGGGGGCCCATGTACCAATCCTTTCCCGGGGCCCGGGGCAGCTCTCGGCGTCCCTGTGTACAATAGGTGTTGCAATTTCAGTGGTAATTATAATATAATCAATGAGAAAGGGCAGAGGTTGGCACAGAGCTCAGGTTAGGTGAATAGCTTATTGCGCTATCTTCTACATTATTATTATTACAAATACCATTAGGATTCGAACCCACGACCTTTGTGCTTTTACCTCGCTTATACGGAAACTGTGAATTTCAGCGTTATTCGATGTATCATACAAAAACATTCGTAATAAAAATGTCATCCATTTTCCGACGATTGAGACTTTTTCCTTTAAAATTCAATAAAGTTCACTGGTGAGAAAACTTGTCACAACCTTACCAAATTACGGTTTGTTTGGTTGATGTAATTGTTTATCTTCCTTCGCAACATCTACTAAGGTCATATGAAGAAGGAGCCCTACAGCTTTACGTGAGATCCGAACCACGGGTCGCTACTTCATCTGAACGTGGAAGACGGTCCTCCATCCAGTCACTACTCACGCCCAATGTCGTTTAAGCTTCGCTGATCTAAGTAAAATGATGTTACGACATCGGCAATGACGTAGCCCCCTTCATGGGGTAAAAGCAATTTCATGAAAGGGGGTTCAACTCTTACTTCCAAAACAGAAGTGAATACACTTTATATAATGACAGTGTAACCCCTAAATTAACGATTACAAGTAAATACTTGGTGTCCTCTCCTCTGTTACCGTCTTTAAAGGTTATGTATTCCCTTAACGAATTAGTAGATGCAAATATCATTATTGTTTTATTCTGAGTACAAATGGCAGAAAGCCAACCATGATCATACTTTAAAACTAATATACAGGGTGGCCCAAAAGTCAGAAGACATAGAGGAAATTGATTTATATTAATGCTGTTTGTTTTTTTCTGTTTCAGGCGAGATATGGATACGAAATTAATGAAAGATGAGGGAGTGAAGTTGGTGTTCATGTGATCGTCGTCGGTCCTTAGACTTAGAGGAACTGTAGGCTTCAATAACGGCTGAATATTCCAACATTTCCTCTGTTATGCTAAGATGTGTGAAGATGTCACTCAGAAGGAGAATTAAGAAGCGTATCGAGGTTAATGGGTTTCAGTTAGAACATTTTTTATGAATAAATCAACATACAGTAATGCGTGAAACAAATTATTTCCCATTTGTCCCCTGAATTTTGGACCACCCTGTAAAATATATATATATATATCACGAAACACTAAAAAATGGTAAAAAGTGATATTAAATTCTTTATACCCCAGCTTTGGTATATCTCAAAAGGAAGCTCCTTCTCCTATGAGTCCCTTTCTAATCGTAGCAAACGGCTATGGCCCCAACCACTTCAGCGAATTGGTCATTCAATCCTTTTTCAAATGGAGGAAGCCGTCCTGGTAAAGCGAAATAACTGGCTTTTATAGACGAGGATTTTTTTCAGGAACATATACTCAAAACAGATCACAAACTTTTGAAATTCTTCCTCACTCCAAACGAAATAAAATTTTCTATCAAGAACTTCATTTCAGTCCTTCATCTCCCCCAACCCCCTACAACCCTACAAGCACACACACACACACACACACACACACCAAAAATGATAGAGCACTAAACAATAAATATTCCAAAACAAGTTACGAGTATATACGCAGGTTGAAGTCAACGGACGTGGTCACAATCACGTGACCGTGACCAAATAAATGTGTCATCCGCCTGCCGAAGATCGCTTCGATAGCGAGAGACTGCGCCCCCGAAATCTGCTGGGCGCAGGGGACTGAGTGCTGCTGCATCGGCCTTTCCAAGTACTTTTGGACCTATTATCTCTCATAGCCTAATATCCTAACCTGCCCTAACGTATCTAGCTTATTGTATGTGATTATGTCTTTTCCTACACCCGACCATATTTTATAGTTTTGCTTTCCTACAACTGAAATTGTTTGGGGACTTCGCACTTAATGCCACCCTATCCTAGTCTATCCTGGCCTCTCCAATCCTCTCCTATTTTACTTATCACGTTCTACCCTATCTCACTTTATCATACCCTATCTTAGTGTACTCTATCTCGTACTTTGCATCCTACTATACCCTAACCTGCCATAGCATACTTTGTCCTACCTATTCGATGTTAGGCTATTCTCAGCCTATCCAACCTTATCCCATCCTATCCGTACACACACCACACACACACCCACACTATATATTATATATATATATATATATATATATATATATATATATATATATATTATATATATATATAGCCGCACTCATTTGCATGGTAATTAATTAATATTTTTAATTCTTTATCTTCATAAACTGTATATAACTTATTCATAGTGACCTCTGAAATAAAATGGTTTATTTTTTTAATTAGTCTGAGAGCCCAGTAAAGCCTAAACTTTAAGAACCAAATGAAGTAAAAATAAATATCAGTAGTCCAATTATTAATATTTGCATGTTCTATGTTAAAAGTGTTGTTATATTTATTTTTATCAATGGAGAGATACTGTAGATATCAACCGCGAGGATAAACATTTTACTGATCGAGGGTTGTTCTGTAACGTATGACCAAGGTCCATTTTGTATCTTTGTATTCGGGTTTGTCTAAACATGGCGTGGATACTTTTCGTTCCTAAGTTACTTTACAGACGGTATTAATACACCGTAATTAATGAAGAGGGCCAGAAACTGGTATAGCGCTCAGGCCAGACGAAGGCAGCCTATTGCGATAACTCCTACATTGTATATTACTAGCATTTTTGGGGATTTGAACACCCGATCTTAGTGTGTTTCGGTGTTACTCAGTTTTAGATGTCATAGGCGGATCCAGAGGGGATGCCAGGGGGCTTAATTGAAGCAACGGGGCTTAATTGAAGCCCAATTTCGTTTAACCAGGATGTATGAGGCCTCCAAATTAAGCCCCGTTGCTTCAATTAATCCCTCTGGCCCCCTCTCCTTTCTGGATCCGCCTATGTTGGACGCTGGTTAGATTACGTTTTAGTTGTATATACAAATACAACGTGTAATATAATCTCTTCTGATAAAGGACTCAAGAATAATTTGCCTTAAAGTACAGGGTGATCAAAAAGTCGATGTGCACCTATATTACTCTGAGAGACAAAAGTGCATACATACAAGAAATTAGATATTTTAATAAAAAATTATACGATATCGTGCAATTTGTGTTACTGTAATATTGCACGATATCGTATAATTTGTTATTAAAATATCTAATTTCTTGTATGTATGCACTTTTGTCTCTCAGAGTAATATAGGTGCACATCGACTTTTTGATCACCCTGTATATTTGAATAACTTCAGAATTTATAATTTACAAAATTATAAAATTAAACAAAAATTAACGTAAATATACAGTAAATATATGATTTAGAGATATATAATAGAGTGAAATTATAACATTTATGATTTATAACTTATAATTTATAACATAATTTATAAAAAATTATACGAAAGTTAGCAATTGAGTCCTACAATGATGACTGATGGAAAAGACAAGAAAGTAAATATTGATGTGTAGCTCCACAACAACGATATCAGGTTTAAATGAACTCTTTTTAAGGTCGAAATATTTTTGTAGGCTTTGGTGTTGCAACACTAGCCACGACGTAACCCTTTAGCATATAGTCCAATAGGCCTATTCTTAAATAAATTTAAATGAATATCGATAAAAATGTATCATTTCAGAACTTGCTGGTTATAATAGTAATTGAAGGCTATCATAGCGACGTCTTAACATCATTTCCCGTTTAACTAAGTTAAGCAACGTTGGGTCTCTCCAGTAGTTGGATGGGTGGCCATTCTCCGTGTTCAGATGATACAGCTCCCCTTAGATAATTCGGACCCCCCCGAGTAAATCTATAAATCTCTTTCGTCACGTGATTTTTGTCGTTAAGAAGAAGAAGACTAACCAACATTATTACTGAGAGGTAAATGATATTCTATAGAGTGGCTACAAAGTAGGGCCCTGCGAAGCTTCGAGATTCGATTTGATTTCGAATCGGGAGAGAGGATTCGATTTGATTCGTTAGCATGGGCTCCGATTCGATATTTTCGAATCTCCATTAAGTCCGGTAAACAACATCAGTGATGTTGTTTTGAAGAACACTTTTGTAAATAAACACTTTCCTTTTTACTGAGATTATAATTCAATCTATATACTGAGACCAATCTCTCGTGCGATAACACTTTTATCATACTTTAATACCATTGTTCCTCCTCATCATCAAATACTTAATACATTTTTTTTTAGAAGGATTTACTTTGTCCTTTGTTCTCAACAAGATTTAATTAATTTTATGCTTATTACTAATTGTATGTAGAAACACTGTAATCTATATGTGTACAGTTGATTCGATTCGAGATTCGATTCGATTTGAATTGTTTGGGATGATTTGATTCGAGATTCGATTCGAAAAAAAAAAGTTGTGATTCGCAGGGCCATACTACAAAGTCCCTTCGCATGACAAAAAAAAGGGCAACATACAAATATGCAGTAATTTCACCGCAAAGGGACTTTGTGGCTACTCCATTGTGGAAAAATTTTATAACTTAAAGATGATAAAACCTAATAAATATTGAAAAGATGTTTGGAGAAAATACGATAAAAAAAGGATTAAATCGCAAATAACAATTTTATTTATTGCTTATAAATTCTAATAATTTCGGTTTTCTTGTGCCCAAAACACTTGGTCGATGACCTGCTATAAATGTATGAACCTCAAGAACAGTTAGTAAAATGAAAATGCCATCGTAGTTACTGGGGTGAACGCTGAGCTGTGAGGCTCTGGTTCGCTCCCGCCTGCTGTCTCCTGGGTTGGGCTGATTTGTTCGGCTACCCTATTAATGCTCAGGCTAAAGGTGACTTCTTGAGGTACACTCACCCTCACATCGTGGAGAAATGAATTTCCTAGCTGTTACGTTTACCTTTACAAATGTTCTTACTCTAGCGGGTTACGTTCTGGCCAATATCGTAACATTTGTCTGATTTATTTTATTTATTAATTAATTCAATTATTTGAATTAATTTCTATCGCTTCGCGCTTGTTTATGAATTCTATTTCATGGCATTGGTAGAGTGGCCGCCATTTTGAACGAAAAAAGATTTCGGAATGATGATAAAGTTTTACAATTTACTGGGTTATTTAATTAACTTGGGAAAATGGGTGACATTGCTGGGAAAGTCGGGGGAGTACGTTCTTGCAAATTTATCATCGAGAGAAGTCCCTTAAACTATTTTTAACCAATTTGATTCGCGAAAAGGCTAGATTCTAAATAGAACACAACTACTCGAAAACAGGTGAGAGAGTGAGGTACCTCAAGGCATTAATTATGCCTCCAGCGGCCAGCCAACGTCTCTCTTTATGTTGCTAATAATTAGTAATTCATATTTTAAATAATTATATTTCACATTTAATATAATTAATATCATGCAATTAACTCAGTTTACTACAAAACGCTTCCCGATGAACAACGAAATTAAGCGACGTTTGGTCTGGAGAGTAGTTGGATGGGAGATTGTCCTCTGCGTTCAGATGATGTATCGACCCGTAGTTCAGATCCCACGTAAAGTTGTAGGTTCCCTTGCCCTTAGATGTTGCGAAGGAGGTTAAAAACGCTATGAACCTGTTGTCACTAGTGGATAGTAAACCGTACAATAGTTGAGAGTAGTAAATAGGTATACTAATATTTATTGAAGAGGGTCAGAAACTGACACAGCGCTCAGGCCAACTAACGTGGCCCATTGCGCTAACTCCTCGATTATTATTATCGGCATCATCGCGATTCGAACCCCCAAACTCACTGTCCTCATTTCGTTTGTAGGGAAACGGTGTTATCTCACTGAGTTTCGGACGCTGCATGGCAATAAACATGATAGATAGCAGGCGCCGCTGACAGAAATCGACAAAAATGTTTGGCCCCGGGGCAAATTAAAAAAAAAATGAACCCCATTCCTATATATTACGGACGCGTGCCAAATCCCAGATTCACGATGACTGAGATACCTCTACTGGACGTACCCTCTCTGTTGACGGCCCTGATAAATAGCACTAATAAATAGTGAAATGAACGTAGAAAACTATATTTCTATTAGGAGAGTTGCTGAAGAGCGATTTGGTTGGTTGAATACGAATGGACTACAATGTAAACAATGATATTGAGAAACAACAAAAACAACAACATGAAGAAGAATATACGATTCATCGTACGTTAATTTGCTCTATGAAAGAAAAGAGAATTAAAAAATGATACAACATCTTTTTTACACGAATAACAACATCATGTGACGGAGGGGACCTACAGCTTTACGTGGGATCCATACTAAGGGTCGCTATCTAAACGAGGAAGACGGTCACCCCTCTCCAACTACTGAAAGAAAAACCAACATAGTTTAACATCGTCAATATAATGAAAAGATGTATTACGACTAGGTTAGGTTAGTTCACGACGTAGTTCTGCCTTGTTTACCTGATATTGGTTAGATTGTTCTTACTTTAATATTTAGCAGATGTAAATTCGAAGATGTTATGGAAGAAGAAATTCATCATTTGGCATTAGAGTAATGAGTTCTGGACGGGAAGTGAAATATTTAATATACTCAGAGGAAGAAATGACTGAAAAAAAACATGCTTCGCCTCGTTGCTATTGACTTTCTATCTTCCGAATATGAATCATGAGTAGATTCAGCAAGTTTATGACATGATGATATATCCAGCAATCTAATGCTTCTAGATAAATACAAGCTATTTACACACTTATCTTCATGTACATGAGGAATGAAATCGTATGACGAAGCTATCATTGAGATTGTGTCCTCAGATCCAGACCGAGACGAATAACCGTCGGAGAAAGATTGCTTCAAATTTTATAAAAATTTGAACAAATCTTTAGATTGGTTTGTAACTCTGTGTACCTATTTCAGTGGTGGCGAACCTATGGCACGCGCGCCCATTTGGGTACGCGATAAAATTTGCCTGACACGCCTAAGCATAGAAATTGTTATCCAAAAAATGAGTATAAAATAATAAACTTAATGTTTATAATTTTGTGTAATATATATAAACTTTGGTGGGCACGCGAATTTTTTTTTATGGTTTACATGGTTTTTTTTGGACACGCGACTGCAAAAAGGTTCGCCATCCCTGACCTAGTTGCTTATAACGAAAATATTATTTATTTATATCTACCTTAAATAAAGTACCTAACCTTTGATAGTGTTTAATTCCTATACACTTTGTCCAATATATATATATATATATATATATATATATATATATATATATATATATATATATATATAAAAAAGTGGACAAAAGAAGATAAAATACAAGTCGTAAACCGAAAGAAGTTTGCTCAAACGTTGCCAAGAAGATTATGAATCCGACACCTTTATATTTTTCAGTAAATTAATACTTAAATTCGACAAGAATTAATGTAAACAACAAAGAGGAAACGTGATTTAGATAGACAAACAAATAGATAGACAACAATAAACACACAAATAAAAAACTTTATCCCTATTTGACCAAATCCGCTATTATAATATATATATATAGATATACTGTATATATATTCGTCCATAACACCTTTCAGGTACGAAACTTTGTTTAATGAATTATTCGGTTTTCTTCCTTGAATATTTGCCAGGACAATGTTTATGTTCTTTGTTTTGCATTGTCCCTTGTGCATTTTAAGTTCGTTGTCCTTTGATATCGCGTGTTTTGTAGCTTTGTAGTCCTTCGAGATGGATTCGTTCCCGCCTACCTGTTCTGGTAGCTTCTTGCCATGTAGCAGTGCTTGCATGTAGCAGTCCGGCTCGAGGGTTCCCAGTTGTGTTGTTAGCTGCATGTGCTGTATAAGACTTAGCAGCCGTATTGCGTCCGAGATGTTGAAAAAATTTTGTGTGCTATGCGCGTTTTGTTTGCTATTTGGGTACATATTTTTTTCTCACATTCCTTCTGTTGTCATTTGAAACTTGTCCTTTGTCCTTTGAACTTGTCGGGAGATGATGGCAGTAGCATTTTCTCCCGTACTGGCAGGTTTCATATGTCAAGTAAGTCTTGCAAGTGTCCGGATGGTAGAATTTGCATTTTCCACCAAATCTGCAGTGACCATTATTGAAGAAGTAGTTGCACACAGGAGGGTGTTCGTAAATACATTCTCCTCCCTTATATCTGCATATTCCTTTCACACAGTATTTACATATATTTTCTTCCCCCTTTTTACTTGGAGCCTTTGTTTTTGGTGGTTTCTTTATTGTCTACTTGTTTTTTCCTATTGCCGCTAATGCCCTTTGTTTGAAAACTTTGGATTTGGTTTTGTGTCTCTGTTTCCTCTGTTGGTGTTTCTTTTATTTCTGCTTTTGTTGTTGTTTTCTTTTCCTGTTCGTTTTTCGCAGTTTCCTCTCGTACTGTCTTCGTTCCTTCTATTTCTTTTCTCTCTTCACTATTCATAAACTCCTCTTTTGCCTTTTCCTCATAGTCTCGTTCAGCTTTAAAAACTGTAAACGAGTTTATTTCGATTATGCCGCTTTTGCAGACTACGCAAGACTACGAAAGACTACGCAAACTAAATCTGTACTCCCTGGAAAGAAGAAGAGAGAGGTATACCATAATTTGCATATGGAAAATTATGGAAAAACTGGTACCAAACCTCAAACTAAACCCAATTACCATCCAGACAACGCTGGAAAATAGGAAAGGCAGAATGTGTAGTGTTCCCAAATTAAAGGCCCGACAAAGGACCTCCTCAACTCTGAGGGAAAATAGCTTGGTTGTCAGGGGGCCAAGACTTTTCAACCAGCTTCCAAAGGACCTCAAAAACATTATAGGGGTCAAAGTTGAAGTCTTCAAGAGAAGACTAGATGCCTGACTCAGGATAGTACCAGATGAGCCGGGTGTACCTGGCTATGTACGATGGAGAGCGCAGGAGAGCAACTCGCTCCTCCACCAAGGAGGGACTAGAGGCAACAAGGCCACCAGCTTGACCTTCGTGTGAAGAAGACCGACGCACGGAACCCAAACAAGGTTAACAAGGTTATATATATATATATATATATATATATATATATATATATATATATATACAGGGCGTCACAAAAAAATGTATACACACTTTAAATAATTATAAAGGCAGTGTTTATTAAAATACATTTCATTTTCAAAATGTAATAGAATCTACAGACATTATTTAATTGTTTTGTCAACGCCTGTTTTCAAACTGACGTCCGTTCTGGTCCAGGCACTGCTGATAACGCGAAGCAATGGAATCGCAAACATCACGAAACATTTCGTTTGGTATTTGTGTGCATTCTCGTTCAATGGCTGCTCTCAATTCAGCGACTGTTGCAGGTTTTATAGCGTAGACTTTGTCTTTTAAGTATCCCCATAAAAAAAAGTCTAGTGGTGTGAGGTCTGGTGAACGCGGAGGGTATTCTACGAAACCCCTTCGTCCAATCCACATCCACATCGTGCCAAGTACCACTCGCAATACTCCACTCTTCGGTCCGGATCATCATCTTCATTAATAGCATGGACTAATCTTGGAATGTAACTTTTCCATTGACAGCGCTTCAAAATGCGTTGGACAGACGATTCTGAAATTCCTACCTCACGACTCGCTTGCCGCACAGATTTTCTTGGACTTTGGTGATACGTTTCCAGTACTCTTTCTTGCTTTGTGGGGCTTGTCGATGTCCGTGGTCTTCCGGAACGCTTCTTGTGGACATTCTGAACAGTTCCATCGGCTTCAAACTTATCTCTAATTCGAGTGATGGTAAGTCGCGTTGGTGGATCTGTTTGAAACTCCCTCCTAAACTGTCTTTGCACTTCAACTGCGTTTTCACACTTCCAGTAGCATTTTAGAATGAATTTCCTTTGTTCAAAGCTTAGTCTGACTGCCATTATTAATTCTAATGGGTTTAACTTGGAAAGAAAGAAACATCAATTGAGCTATCAGCTGTTAAAGTGTGTATACATTTTTTTGGGACGCCCTGTATATATATATATGTGTGTGTGTGTGTGTGTGTGTGGTGTCGTAGTTATGCACCTCGGTGGTGTAGTGGTTAGCGTCGCTGACTACAAAACCATCGGCCCTGGGATCGAGAAACGGTGACGGCAGGCGGCGCGCAGCAAAACCCAGCTGTTCATCCTTCCACACAATAAAGAAATTTTGGTAGATAAATGGATACCCTGGGTACCTTGGGTAGCCTAGTGGTTAAGACGCTGGGCTGCTGGTAGGGCGTGGTTCAGGATTCCACGTTAAACTGTCTAAGGTCTAAGCAAGAGTGACAAGCTTGACCTTCGTCAGAATGAACAATTCGGGCGGAAGCAAAACCAAGGTTAAACCAAGATTATATTAAAATTTCATACTTTCCACGATTGAGGTTTCAAAGAAAACTAAATGAGTTACTCTTAAAAAATAATTTCTATATTCAAAGAAAACGTACAAAAGAAGCAGAAGAGCATGTTTCACTGAAATTTATTTGATGTATTCGCACTGGTTTTTAATGTTTTTAATATTTAATCAGGGCCGCCGCTTCCATTAGGCGAGGTTAGTAAATGCTAAGGGCGCCAAAGATCTGGGGGGCGCCAGCGCCTCTCGCCATGTGCACGTCTGATAGTATTATGTAAGAACAACATGAAAAAAATAATGAAGGAATGAGAAGCATAGACAAATGATGAAAGGTTGTACGACGTATGTACACCAGTTTAGCTTGACTGATATTTACATAATTAACTTATTCATCTTATTGGGTCATTATAGAACTTTCACTATCACGACCTTTAACCCTTTAGGGACGGGAGTCGTAAATAAGCGATTTAAAAATGTTGCGCGCACAGACGGGAGTCGTCAATAAGCGACTCGGCTTATTTACGGCTTAATATGAGTTCCGGGAGTCGTCAATAAGCGAATAACTGTTTTTATGTGACATATGCCCTTCTTGCTTGGAAAAAACAGTAGATATGTCCTTTTTGCACGCATATTTTAGCACTTTTGAGCGTTCTGATTTGTTACTACATATGCCTCGCTTTACTCGCTGTTTTGATTGGTCATGACACTTTCTTGAACTGTGAAATGATTTTATAATTTTATAATAAATGTATGTATTAGCAAATTAAAATAGATCAGTGTAAGGCAAATAGTGTCTTCAATATGGTACCTTGATTACTTTGTGGGCAAACCCAATCGTGAAGTGGGAGGCGGGTGGGGGCGCCAGCTGCAGTCCTGCTAAGGGCGCCAAATAGGCTGGCGCCGGACCTGTATTTAATTGAAAGCAAATATCATACGTTGGAATATATATATATATATACATATTTTTTTTTCATTTAGAATGTAAATAGCATGATTTATTAATGAAAAGCCACTTAAAGAAATTATATGAAGTTAATAATATGTAATAAATTATTTCAATTTATAAGTATTGAAACAATTTAATTAAGTTACCGTTAGAAAATGATTAAAAGAAATTTTAAGTATAATTATTATTTTTAGAAAAATTACAAAATCATTACATATTTGCTGCCTGAAGTATTATTGAGTTGGGTATTTTTCCATTCTCTTTTCTGTACCCGACTTTTTCTTATTATTTTGTGGGTATTTTCTTCTGTTTTTATTCTCACAGAACTAAGATGTCATCTCACGTCAAGGGTAAAAGATTCTCTTTCTAAATGTTTGACTTTTGACTATTCGTAAGTGGTAAGATCAAAGAGGATATCCACGATGAGCAGTGCCTGATGAGTTCTATGTCAATGGGTCTAGAATCCAAATACGATTTGGATACTTACTATACAGAGGGTTGCCAAAAGTAAATAGACATCTTTGTTGGTTTTCAAATTTTTGTTTTTTATTTGTTTATAAAAATGAATAAATAATAAAAAAAATTATTTAATCAATAAATGCAAAGGAGAAAAGAACACAATTTTAATTAATTAATTTGTTATTACTGATTTTTATAACCAAATAAAAACTTAAAAAAAAAAAAAAAAAAGGTGTCTATTTACTTTTGGCAACCCTCTGTAGGTCCGCTTCTCATAGATCAGCGAGGTTAAACGACAGTGCATCTGGATGAGTGACCACCCTCTTCATCCTCGTGCAACGCTGGAATCCCGTAAATGGAATAATATTATGCATAAGCACACATGATATTTGCTTAATACAAAATTTGCCCCCACCAGGGTTCGAACCCACCACCTCTTAAATAGAAGGTAACGGCGCTAGCCACCAAATTATTTAATACTTTGTGTATCCAACGTTTGCTTGAATGACTTCAATGATTCGTTTTGGGTATTTTTCTAATGTTTCGACATCTCTCAGTTGAAATTTTAGTCCATTCTTCTAAAGAAAATTGTTGCAATTCATTCAGATTCGAAGGGTTTCTCTCGTGGACAGGTTTTTTTTTTAAGTCAAACTATAAATTCTCGATTAAATTGAGGTCTGGGCTTTGACTGGACCACGCGAGAAGCTTGAAATTCTTTTGCTGGAGCCATTTCATGGGACTCTTAATTTTATGTTTTGGATCATTATTTTGTTGCAATATCCAGTTGCGACCCACTCGCATCTCCCGAACTGAAGACAATACATTTTATTGTAAACTTTCCTGATCTTTCTTCAAATTCATTATTCCATTGACGACAACAAGCTTTCCTGGACAAAAAGGACTAAAGCATCTCTAAAGAAGGAAACTTCCACCACCAAGTTTAACCGTAGGAAGGATTTTTTTTCCCTTGAATGCAGTATTTGATATTCGCCAAACATCTCGTTGCTCATTGTTGCGAATAATTCAATTTTGGTCTCCTCTGTTCAGAGAACTTCCTTCCAGAATGTAACTCCATCATTTTGATGAGCCTTGGCGTACCTTAAACGAGCTTCTTTATGCGCTTTTCGTAGCGGAGGTTCTCTTTGTGGAACTTCTCCATGCAAACCATTCTTTCTCAATCGAATTCAAAGTTCTCGTCCTGTCTTCCTATAACTCTTTCGAGACTCGTGTGCAGCAATAATAGACATCTTAAGATCTGCAGACAGCTCTTTACGACTACGACCAATTGCATATTAATGGTTTGTACAGTCATCCGTCTTCCATGAAGATTCACACAGAGAAAATTCTAGAACTCAGAATTGCCAACAGTCTCTAATCACTAAACAGCCAACTACTGATAATAAAAAATTAATTCTATGAGCCTGAGGTACATACACAAAGTAGTGAATAATTTTGTAAATAAATGTACGAAAACTTTTGCATTTTAACTTTTTTACTTTCCTCAAATTCTTTGATGTTTTTTACATAAAAATATGTTGGAGTTAAACTAATTTATTTATTTGTTAATCTTTTCCAAACACGTTAAACTTTTCATAACTATCGTATGCATCTGTATGTGTGTGTATGTATACACACACACACACACACATGCTGTTGGTAAAATAACTTTTCCGCAATGTTAATAGCTTGAATCATCAAAGGCGGAGGATCAATAGGGTGCAATTCTAATATTATGATTTAAAATATATATTTCAGTAGGATATTTCAAATTGATTTTAAAATATTTAAAATATATGAAAACCAGACCTATAAATTTAGATTTTAGTATTTACATTTCCAAGTGCAAAAATTTCTTTGAAATAAATAAAGTTAAAAAATATTAATATTTTTAATAATATTATTTAACATCGACGTAAATATTTTAAACTTTTTTAACCTTTTCAGGAAATTTCGAAGTTGGAAGTTTTTTCCAAGTTTCATTTCTGATATTGACATTTATTGGTGCATATTTTAATGGTTGAAGATAATTATATAAATATTGGTTTTGTATTGATTGAAATGTTGGTTTTATTTATGATAATTATTATTATTATTATTATTATTAAAGGGGGGGGGGGGTTACCCCCAAAAGAAATATACACTCGCTATAGAAAGAGGTTTTGAATCAATAATGTTCAAAGCAAATGCTAATTACTGTAAATAACCAATTCGCAGTTAAAAAAAAAGAAGGATGATTTCAAACAATACTTTAACTTCATTAATTAAACAATTAACAAAAGACAAACATAACCTTTTTCCCCTCGAATAATTATTCATTAATAATTAATTCATTACAAACAACAAAGATATTGAGTATTTAAACCGAATATTTTAAATGAAATTGAAGTTAAACTCGTTTCTAATAATCCACCTACGGCAAAATCCTTCAAAAGTATCTCGACCCATCCCTAATAAACAATTTTTCTGCAACTTACATCGACATACGATTCAATAACAACCATAAAATAGCTAAAAACAACAAAAAAAGGGTAGTGAATACAACCCCCAAACGAATTTATAAGAATTGCCTGACCTTGCAAACCTTACAAACCTTTTCAACCTCTAAATTCGAAGTGGTATCTTCACAAACTGCTTTCAAAAATGTTAGGATATGCCCTATTTTTAAATGAAGTGATAAGTTTTCCCCTTCGAACCCCAGACCCATCACCGTTCTCACAATTTATGCGTATAAATTATATGAGAAAGTGATAAAAAATCAAAATAATGAAGTTGATATTAAAAGACAAAATAATACGCCACAACTTGTCTTTCTACGAAATCAAGCGACCAACCACGCAATAATTGCTATTTTAGAAGAACTTTAGAAGAATCTGAAGGACAAAAAAAGTTAATAATCCTCTTACTTGATCTAGCTAAAGCCTTTGACACAGTGCCTCCTGACACACTTAAAAAAATCAAACATTACGAGTTTTTGGACTATCCCCTCCACTATTAGTGGACTATCCCTTCTCTATTTTTAGTACACATACTGTACATGCATTTTACATACTACACATACATGCATTTTATATACTACCTCCCCCCTATCTCCTTCTTAGATAGGGGGGTGGGGGGTCATTTTTGGGGGCGCTTACCCATGCCCCTTCCTTACTGTATAAAAAAAAATCCCCAAGATGGTTCCGCTCATACCTGAATGACAGGACCAAATTTATAACACATTACTCTCATACTTTACAAACAAGATCTATATCCTACGGAGTGCCCCAAGGGAGTACCCTGGCACCGATCCTTTTCCTCCTTTATACGTTTATACGTTTATACGTAAACGCCTTCCATCGATCACTGACTATTCCTCCTGTTATCAATTTGTAGATGACAACAATCATTACTCCAAAAAAGGACTTATTACCCCTTCAACAAACTATCATCAATGAACTACAAATAATATATATATACAGAGTGATCCAGAAATCCAGCCTTATTATTATTAGAATATCCACTAAAATGGACTTTTGGACCACACTGTATGTATGATTAAATGTCGGCAAACTATCCTTAAATATATGACAAAACAGCTTATATAAATAACTACAAAAAATAAAAAACGGTGACTTTTTTAAAATTGAATATAAATTTAAAGTACGTCTAAGTACTCCTGAAGTACTCCTGAAGGTACTTTAGGACTATTTTAAGTAATGTATGCATTACTTTTGCTAATTGTACTCTTGGCATCTAAAGTGCATATACAGTATATTAGATTTCCATTTTTTATGCATATATATATATATATATATAATATATATTGTAAGAGAGAGAGAGAGAGAGAGAGAGAGGAGAGAGAGAGAGAGAGAGAGAGAGAGAGAGAGAGAGAGAGTAGACTATATGAAGGAAACTGTTATTCAAAGAGTACAGTAAGATTTGTGAAACAAATTAACCAAATTCGCACGTACGTAAATGCAAAAGTAAGTGCGCCCCCCCCCCCCCCCTCCCCCAAAAAGTCCTGCACACAGAAAAATCTTTCACGCAATTTTCTATAATAGAAATATTATCTATTTTAATCATTCAAATCTTCTTTCTAAAGGAGTTATGTATCATTAAAAGAAGTAGCGTATCATCTGAAAAGAAGCTTTGATACCCAAAAGAAAGATAAACCTCTTATAGAATTTACCCTCAAAAAGGACTTATTTCATCTGAATTAAGAAAATTTTGTTTTGATTGTAACGCCATATTGTATGTTACGATATACCCACATCCGTAGACTGCGTTAACGCTTAGGGAAGTGCATGACAATGTTTAAGGGGTCGCGCGTCTTAAGGTACCTAAACGCCAAAATTAAAATTCGCCAGAAATCGCCTCCAAATTATTACACCTCCATAGATGTGAAAAAAAAGTTGTTCGCTTCATAAGGTTTTTAACCATACTTCTAGTGTCGTAAGGTCATTATAACACAAACCACGCGATAGAGAAAGGGTGAAAATAATGATATCCATCAAAAACACGTTTTCGCCTGTGGTTGCGCTTAGGTACCTTAAGACGCGCGAGCCCTCATTTACTTCAACCAATGATGGTCACGCAAAAATGAATACTTAAGGAAATTTCTAAATTGGATAAGCATAATGACAGCATAAGCAAAATCCACGAAAAAGAAATGAAAATTGAATGTTTTTACAAACTAACTATTTCCTGTTTCCTGTTACAGTATTTATAACAAATTTTATATAGCTAATACTGATCAGGAAATTATTCGGAACGAGATATTAGCTTCCCAAATCGAACGCTATTTCGGCGCAAGACAATCAAACATATATATCAGAAAACTAGATTATATTCTAAGACCCGCCGTACACAGGATCGTTTGGCGACTGACGACTGACGACTGACGACTTGGATAGTGACGATTCGAGTCGCCTGTGATGTTACATTGACAGAATATCAATGTCGCGGTCGCCGCAGTGTGCGGGGGCTCCCATATTCTATCAATGTAATATCACACGCGACCAGAATCATCACTGATGACCAAAATTGTCAGTCGTGAATAGCAAAACGATCCTGTGTGTGTGTGTGTGTGGCCGACCCAAAAAAAAGGGGTCACTAATAGACCTTTATTCTCAATTCGCTAATAGACCTTTATTCTCAATTGGACTTGACCTTTGGCAAACCCTCGATCAAGAAACGAATGCAAGAATCTAACACGCCAAAAAAAGCTTCCAGGGAAAAAGGTAAAATTCACTAAATCGGACAAAATACATCTCTCTCTCTTCTTCACATCTCTTCCCATCCCAATCTCCCCCCCCCCACGTTTCTTTCTCGCTACAAATTAATTATAATTAAGGTAAATAATGTTATTTCTATATTAAATTTCTCGTACAATCACTAAGAAAATCGTATCCAGGCATTATATATATATATATATATATTAAACAAGTTCGTTAAGGTTTTAGATTAGGTTAAGTTAGGGTAGTTAGATTAGGTTTGGTTTGATTAGGTTGGTTAGGTTAGGTTAGGTTAGATTAGGTTAGGTTAGTAATGCGTTTTACCTGTTTAAGGGTCACAGGTTAGCATTATATCCTACATGGGGTTGGTTTAGGTCAAGCCAAGGTCATGTATTAATAACTTACGGATTAAATTGATCGTATTATGACAAAAGATAAGTTTACTTAAGTGGGAAAGTTGATTAAAAAAACCCTGTGTTAAATTCCTATTTTTCTTAAACCGATACAATATTTATCATCAACAAACATCAGGAATTTAATGACAGGACTTTTTTAAACGATTGTACATAAAAGGAGCCAACCTTTCAGTGTGTAGACGATATAGGCAGACCCAAAAGGGTTTCTCGCCATACATCTGTACGTCCCAAAGTCGTTGTGTCCTTGTGGTCGAAGGAGAATCCTTGAAGTTAATTGGTTCCGCGGTGAGTATTTCGTTTCTATTTGAAAGCCTGGAAACAGTTCATAAAAGTTATATACGAATTCCTTTATTTCTATCTGTCTATCTATCTATCTATCTACCTGTCTATCTATCTATCTATCTACCTGTCTATATATCTATCTATCTATCTATCTACCTGTATCTATCTATCTATCTACCTGTCTATATATCTATCTATCTGTCTATCTATCTATATACCTATCTGTCTATTCTGTCTGTCTATCTATCTCTCTGCCTGTATATCTACCTGTCTATCTAGCTATCTGTCTATCTCTCTATCTGTCTATCTATCTCTCTCTGTGTATATATCAGGTTGTAACATAAATTCTGCTCGATTAAAAAACGGACGATAGATAATAGAATAATCTCAAGATAATGTGAAATAGTTTTAGAAATGTTGCAAAATACACGCGGCGACAGGTTCGCACAGGTTTTATCACGATACAGAATGATACAGAATGACTTAGGCTAGTGTAAGCTTAGGCTAGTGTAGGATTAGGCTAATGAATATTTTCTCTGGTGTTTTTCATACAGTTCCAACGCCACCCCTACGATATTACAGTAATTGAAAAAACATGGAGCCCACGAAAGAGCATATTCGACATGTGATGCTGTATGAGTTCCATAAAGGATCTAACGCTAGTGAATCCGCAAAAAACATTCAAAGAGTTTATGAAAATGATGTTGTGAGCGAATGGATGTGTCGGAGATGGTTCGAGAAGTTCAGAAATGGAGACTTCAGTCTGAAAGGTTATCAATGAACAGGACGACCAAATGAGTTAGATGAAGAGTTGCTGAAAGCAACAGTGGAGGAAAACCCAACGGTAACTGTAAGAGAACTTGGCCCGCAACTCGGCGTTAGCCATATGACCATTCATCGTCATTTGAAGCTGTTAGGAAAAGTAGTGAAGGTTGGAAAATGGGTTCCGCATGATTTGTCACAAGCGAATCTTCAACATCGAATCGATATTTGCACATCACTGCATTCTCGGCAACTGCAGGCACCGTTTTTGAATCGTCACTGGGGATGAAAAATGGGTCCTCTATAACACTATTAAGCGTCGACATCAGTGGCTTAGCCGTGAAACAAAGCCTGAACCTCAGCCAAGGAATGGACCCCATCCAAAGAAAATTTTGCATGCGTTTGGTGGGATATGCAAGGAATTATTCATTTTGAGCTTCTGCCAGATAACCAAACAATCACAGCTGAAGTCTACTGCCAACAACTCCAACGATTGAAGATGGCATTACAAGAAAAACGTCCCGCATTAATTAATCGCAGAGGTGTTCTATTCCACCAGGATAACGCGCGCCCTCACACTGCTCGAATCACCACTGCCCAATTGGAGGCATTTGGTTGGGAAAAAAGGCCTCAGCCACCTTATTCTCCGGACATCGCACCTTCAGCCTACCATTTATTCAAAAGTCTGCAACACCACCTAGATGGACAAAAGTTGCAATCCAGGGAAGCTATCGAAAACGAAGTTATCGCTTTTTTTAACTCGAAACCAAGGGATTTCTTCGAACGTGGCATAAAAAAAACTTTTCTACAGGTGGGAGGAGGTTATAGAAAAAGAAGGTAATTATATTGATGATTAATTTGTCATTATAAGTCGTTTAATTTTTGTTCTGAATGAACTAAAAAATCGAGCAGAATATATGTTACAACCTTATATATATATATATATATATATATATCGGGTGGTCCGAAAAAAATGACGCATTTTTTAAAAATTAATATCTCAGTAACCCCCTTCCTTATCATGACAATTTTATAGGCAAGATACTTTCAAACTTCTTTTTTTTGAATGCAAGAAACGGAATTCTGATATCTTTTATAGTTTTCTCGCAATTAACAAAAGTAACAACATGGGTCAAAAAAACGAATATCATGAGAAAGGAAAAATTTAATCAGAAATTTAACTAATTAATTTACAGTAAATGATCGATTGGACCACCACTCTGTTGACACACTAATCTAAGTCTTTCTTCCACACAAAAATAATACTTCTTACTTCATTAATGCCAATTTCTTGCCAAGATTCAAGTATTTTACTTTTTAATTCTGATTCGGTGAATTTTTCTCGTCGACCTCGGTAAACCTTCTCTTTTAGTAACTCCCAAATTGAGTAGTCCATAGGATTACAATTGGGCTTTGTGGTGGCCACTCATTTTTCGTTATTAATTTGGTGTATTGCTAATCAGAAACGACTGTGTGGCGTAGCTTGCAAAGCTGGGCACTTGCGGTATTTTTTTGCGGTACTGCGGTACTACCGCACTACCAAACCGGTACCGCATAACGCAGTACCGCAAAGGATCGCTGAAAGTACAGCAGTACCGCTACCGCATTCAAATTTCCCGCGGTACTTTCCGCGGTACCGTCAAACACGACTTTTCAAAAAATTAACACTTTTTTTGAAGTAAACCTTATTACAGGAGTACAGTAAGACGAATGCTGCGTGTGTTGCATCAGCCTAACTCTAGACACGTTAAGTTTTCGTTCAGAACATGTTACGTTGCCATCCTATCACAACGCCTCAGTGCAGTGCTTGCTTTTGAGCCGGTTGCACGTGTGTTACATTTCTGTGACAAAGATCGATTTTTAGCCATTATGGCAGAAAGTTCAGGTGCGAAATCGCCGATATGCAATTTCTGAAAATATGTGCTATTACTTGTGTTGTTCTTGTGTGCAGTACCGCAGTACCGCAGTACCGCGGAACGCACCAGGGGGACCTGAAAAAGTACCGCAGTACCGCGTAACGCACTGGGCATGCTGAGGTACCGCAGTACCGCGTAACGCACCCCCAAATTTTGGTACCGCGCCCACCACTGGTAGCTTGTATACGACGGTGCTCCATCTTGTTGAAATATGAAATCATTTTCTTGATACAGGCGACGACAATCCGGCAACAATTTTGTTCTTAAAAGTTCAATGTAATTTGCAGAATTCACCTTTGTCTTTTCAGTTTCAATAAAATGAACATCTGTCTTGCCATTCCAAGAGACCCCTGCAGATATCATAACCTTTTTGGAGAATCTTGACGTTTCATGATACAATCTGTTTATTGAAATGTCACACTTTTTACCACGCCCGTAGACAACATCATTTTGACGGTTTTCGGAATTTCTAGAGTGAAATCTTTTCATCCGTGAAGACTATCTTTTTAATATCAACGACAGAGAAATTATCAAGTAACTTTCTGCACCTTGTTTTTCTTTTATCCTTAACAGTATCACTTTTTCTAGAAGATACTATTCTTTTGAAGGCTTTTAGTTTTTGTGCTTTAATTATTCGGTGTACAGAAGTCTTTCCAATATTCAATATTTAGCAATTGTTCTTTGTGACAAATGACTTCCTGGTTTATCTTCTTGAGAGCAGATTTTATCGTTGATGTAATCCACATTTTCTGGAACCGAAGCTGTTTTAGGTCTACCGCTTCCTGGTTTTCTGGCAGTACTTCCCGATTCGCGAATCTTCTTTAAGAGTCTTTCCACTGCACGCCTTTTCCACTTTTTGCCGGGAAACTCTCGCAATAACCTTCCAGTCTTCCATCCTTTTTCACAGTAACAATTTTTAATGAGAATACGATCTTCCTCTGACAACATCATTAAGGGTACTGACGAATTGTTAAAAAATAAAAATATCCACAATTTGACTTGTTCATTCCTGTAGAGTTTTGTAATAACTTGCAAAAATATCGCATGATATCGTATAAAAATGATATCGTATAAAAATGATATCGTATAAAAAACGGATATTATATTGCGATTTTTGTTTTTTGACCCATGTTGTTACTTTTGTTAATTGCGAGAAAACTATAAAAGATATCAGAATTCCGTTTCTTGCATTCAAAAAAAGAAGTTTGAAAGTATCTTGCATATAAAAATTGTCATGATAAGGAAGGGGGTTACTGAGATATTAATTTTTAAAAAAATGCGTCATTTTTTTCGGACCACCCGATATATATATATATATTATATATATATATATATATATATATATATATATATATATATATATATATATATATATAAGCATAGTTAAATGAAACACAAAGACGGTTTAATTTTTATTTTATTTTGAAATCGCCAACGTTTCGGCAATGCCAACTATCCTTGTCAGCACCGAAATACATACTGAAGAAGAGCAACAAGTCAATGAGGGAAGACCGATTAGAGAATAATTTTCAAAAATATTCTTGAAGTGAAGGAGGTCAAATGTTGGCCCCGAGATGAAAATACTGGCTGGACAATTCTCCAAGAACTTATCGTTAGGTTAGGTAACACCGTTTTTCCTATGAACAAAGCGAAGACACTGAGATCGGGGGTTCAACCCCCGATAGTGTTGGTAATCATCGAAGCTTCTTTTACCAAAATCACTTCTTAAATTACATTTGGCGACGATATCCCGGTCAGTTTCCTCGCAGTGTCCGAGTGGCACTGACTCGGGAAGTTAAGTTGAAGTGCCCGGGTTCGCTCCCGCCTTCTCATTTCGATTAAAAGGCACTTCTCGCTCAACGCGAGAAAAGTATAGGGAAAAATCGAGCAATGGACACCGTCTACCGTGGAACTAAATTCGCTTTACCATCCGTTGATGCTTATCAGAGTCGTATCTATAACTTCTACAAGACGCGGGTACCCTACCCAACCTACCCAACCAACCTATTCCATTCAACAGAATATCGTAACAAACACGAACAAAAATCTACTAAAAACTTAGAAAACGTTTCAAAAGAGTTTTATAAGAAACGTTTCTGAGCCATTTCTACTGAAAGTCTTTCAAAAAAGGAGGGTTTTCGAAACGTCATTGTCCAATCTGAGCAATCTATCTATTATTCATACTATCGTCTATCTAGACCATGGTATTATTTTATGACGTTCAAATCTTAACGGTTTTCGTCTTAATTTTTTCCCGTTTGTTTCACGGATTGATCCTAAAGACAGGATTCGATCCCTTAAAAAAAATTTACGATTTAGTCGTGAATATTTTGTAAAAAAAAAAAAATCGTGTATAATTTAATAAAGAATTACTACGATTTCTTAGTTCGTAAAAAAAATTATTAATGTAATTTTGTTTATCTCTTAACCTAATTTAACTTAATCTAACCTAACCTAACCTAACCTATTATTATTATTAAAGTTCAATTTACCTTTTTTCTACTCATTAAGACGTTAATTTAACATTCAATATTTATATTATTTTAACGTTATTTACTTTTTTATATAGAAAGGTGGGGCCAAGGGCGAGCGCCCGCGAAAATGCCTCCCCCCCTCCCCCCTCCGTCCTTCTATATAAGAAAGAGAGAGCCAAGATCAAGGTCTCTGAGACGTACTTAAACTAATACAGAATGGTAATAATCCTACTAGTAAAAAGTACGACTATGGTTTTTTGTATGGTTACCATGGTTACCTAAAGTTTAATGCAGTTTATAGCATTTATTTCTTAAATTCATTGAATAAAATTTAAATGGGGAAAAACTTACTCGTAAAATGTGAAGAAAAATAGGATAAAAATTTCTGCAAATTTTGCCAAAAAAACTGCAATTATACAGAGGGTTGCCAAAAGTGAATAGACACTTTTTTTTTTCTTTTTTTTCCATAGCTTTTGATTTGATGATAAAAGTCATTAAATGATAACAGATTTATTGAATCGATATATTTAGAATCGTGTTGATTTTCCCTTTGGATTATGTAAAGATGATATACGTTCTGGCACTCCATTGGTGAGCTTTGCTTGAGGACAATCATCGTGGTGTCTATTCACTTTTGTCAACCCTGTGTACGTTCATTGCTGAAAAATTCCACTTCTTTTATTAATAAACTTAACTACAATTTATTTTCTGTGTGTGTGTGTGTGTGTGTGTGTGTGTGTGTGTGTGTGTGTGTTCTGGGCTACCTTGTGAAATTACGACAACCTTTAGGATATATATATATATATATATATATATATATAATATATATAATATATCACCTTGACATACAGTACGGGTAACGATATTAGGGGTGTCGCCATGGATACAGGCCTATTCTTTATATAGAATTATTAAATATCATGAAAAGGGATATAATGAAGATTAGGCTAGGTCAGGTTAGATTAGATTAGGTTAGATTAGGTTAATTTAATTCGGTTATTTACATTAGGTTAAATATCGTCATCCACAATCAAAAGTGTGAAAATATCGCGGTTATGTAAGGTAACCAAACATACATGTGTATGTGTATGTGTGTATGTGTATGTATGTGTGTGTCACATTGTTAAGGTTCCTTATACGAAGTGTTAATGTATAGAGATCAATAAGAAGACCTTTGCGAAGTCCTCTATTGCATATGGACGTCATTGATGCGAGAGACATCTTCATCTTATAGAATATAGACTATAGACCATCGAAGGAGGAATTAATTCCCGTCAGTGCATGTAAATTTACACGTTCTAAAATGATATTTTGAAAGGACAGGAAAAGCAAGTTCCTCCGTGATTATACAGTTAAATTATATCTGAAGAAGTTTAGTATATAATACCCTCTCGCGAAGGAACTTTTGAAAGCAAAGCATCTGCATGAACACTATATAATAAGTTTCGTAGAAGGAAGTTCCGCTTTTAACTTCGTCAGTAAAGTCGCTCCATTGCTTTCAGGAAGACCACAAAGAACGTCCAAATAAAGCGAGATGTTTCAAACCAAGGCGCCAAGTATGGAAAGAGCGCATGACAAAACCACAAGATGATGAGGTTATGGAACGAAGAAGGATGTTATCGACCTTAGGTCGACCATAAAAACCATGAAACTGTGGTAATTTATGACGTTTAATGATGAATTAATCAAAGAATGATATTCCAAAAATTTTTTTTTCTGGCCGGCCATCTTTTTAATTTAGGAACGAGAACCATAAAAAATTTTAGGAGAGGAAAAAATTTCTCCTCAAAGGAATTATTTTTAATATCTAGGACAAATGACGCAAGTAGGTGGTACTTTTAGAAAATTAAAAAGATTTAAAACACCTTTTTTTTTAATATCGTTTTAAGGGAATATGGCTGAAGCCTTTATCCTTAATTATATTTTCACCGTGTATAAGATAAAAAATATAATGATTCCGCAAATCCAAATGATTTATTTCATAATTACACGCGATATAATGATCATTTCATTGAGTGGAATTACGTACCATTAATTTTCAAAGTCTGTGAGTCAGTTAAAAGAATTTAGGTTGACTCATTCTTTGTAGACACTGGTTAAAATTTTAACCTCGTCCTAAGTGACGATATAAAGAGTCACATCATTCTATTCCTGAATATTTTCTCCTCTAAAATAATATAAGTTACAGAAAATGTATTTTTTAGGTGGACTATAACAATTTTAAGTAATATATACATATATATATATACAGACGTCTATAAAATTTTAAACAAAATGTCAAAGCACATTACAGTTTAATATTTCAATATTTAATTGCATTAAATAATTTTAATAATAATTAATAATTTTAATTTAATTAATAATAATAATTTATACTGTAGTGGTGGACCGGATATCGGCATCATTTTTAATATCCGCATCCGCATTTCTGACTGCGGATGTTATACGGATATTACCTCTAATAAATTATGCAATTTACAATTAAATAAGCTTATAAAGTAGCTTATAAGGCCCAGTCATGCACATTTCATGTAAAGTATTAATTAGTAATGAACAAACAAATATATAAACCTCAAAATATAAATACCATTACATAAATCAACAAACACTGCTTGTGCCGCTGTGGATACTCCACTGTGGCTGAAACTCTTGAGAAAGTCATTATTTTTATCATAATGAAAACATTAATATTAATTTTAATTCTTATGCATTGCCTCCCATAATAGTAATATCACGAAATTTGAAAAATTATGTCATACTATATTCATAATTCTATATTATATTGATAGATTAACTAAATATCAGCATCCGCGGATATTGAAATTAAAGATCCGCATCCGCATCCAGTCCACCACTAAATTTTACACCATTTGACACGCCGAAAATAACATTAATCTTTCATTAAAATTTTTAAAATAAATTTTAATAAATGTTAATAAACTGATAATAATAAATTCAATAATTAATAATAAATCCATAATCGCTATATTTAATTCCTTCATTAATTAAATAGAAATAAGTGACCATCCCACGTGACTCTTGAGGCTCCCTTCTGAATTGTCATTATTTTTCACTTGACGCCATTTCTATTTGCGTTCCAAAAGCGAGAATACTTAATTTGGAAATTCAAGATTTGGAAAAAAAGAGTTCCCGATTTAGGAAATGGTATGTAAAAAATGGAGCTGTGACCTTGTGTCATGCCCGATGGGTATTTTCTCTGAAAAATCTATTTAATTTAAAGTGGGAATTCCTATACAGTAGGAATAAGAATGATTTGATTTGGGAATTTCCTCCCCTGAGATTCTCATTCACGGGGACGAAGTCTGAAATTTGAATGACAGACTGAAACGAGATCCTCAGTGGTTACATCAAAAGTGGTTCACGCGCGTCACAAACCAACTTTTACATCGCTAATCACGGATAAACATAAGCAAAAAGGCAAATCCACGTATGGATTGTGCAGTCACTGATGAATATCCTGAGAAAAAATTTGCACCCACACTACTAGTAAAAGTTATATGGCGTTTGATTGGGATAAATTCCAATAAGGATTTTTCTCAATTTTAAATCTAAAGTATTTTCATCATGAATTCCCAAAGGATTCTCTTATTTCCGGAGGGGGACGGCGGAGGGGGGGGGGGGATGCTTTCCTAAGTCTATCCTCGCTTTTCTTGTCTCGCGTTTTTATTGAAACACTGAAAATTTACAGTAAATTTGAAACTGTTTCTTGATTTCACTTAACTATTTTATATATATATATATATTGTGTGTGTGTGTGTGTGTGTGTGTGTGTGTAAGAAGATAAACCGTACATGCCCGTATTCTAAATCAACTGTAACGAACCGTAAAATTTGTCTTACCATTGTCAATTTCCCGTTTGAAATGTGACCACGTGACCTCAGGTTTGGGGTAGGCGTCAAATCGGCATTCAAGATGCGTGTGTTCACCCCTCGCTGTCCAGCTGACCACCGCCTCATTTCCGATCACGCTTGCTCCGTCTGCCAATCATACATATATATATATAAAGAGAGAGAGAGAGAGAGAGAGAGAGAGAGAGAGAGAGAGTTCTTAAAGAATTCTGGAAAACGTCTTTCAAAAGGCTTGTCTAAAGTTCTCATCATTGAAAATGATGTCGGCCTAGTTTATCGCAAATAAGGATTCTGATAAGAAGTCTTCGATAATGCTTATCAAAGATAATCTCGTTTTGAAAGAATTTAGGAACTCTTGAAGCCTTGTAAAGCCGCTTAGCCTTAATTAACTTAAAAAAAAAATGTTATACAAGATAAAGCATTCTATTAGAAGTACTTCAGAGTACTTTTAAAAGACTTTTTTTTTAATTGCAAATGCAAGATACCATTTGTCGTTTCATCATAAATTCCAAGAATTTTATTTACCCTGGTTTTGCTCTGGTCTTACCCTAGTTTTATTCTGGTTTTATTCTGGTTTTACTCTGGTTTTACCCTGGTTTTACCCTGGTTTTTCCTTACAACCGAACTTCATTCTGACGAAAGCCAAGTTGTCGCACCCTTCCCCTTTGAACCTACAATTTAACTTGTTCCCCAAGGAAATCTGAGATCACAAATTCCAAGCTGGGGGTTCGAACCCACGACCTTCAGCTTAGGTGCCACTATTAAATCTTTAAAAAGAGCTCTTAAAAGGGTGTGGAGAGAGAGAGAGAGAGAGAGAGAGAGAGAGAGAGAGAGAGAGAGAGAATGTCATAGGTAAATAAAAGTTTGGCATTAACCTCATTTCTTCAATCAAGGTCACGTACTTAACCAGTTATAAATTTTTATATACGTAAGTTTTCTCTCTACGTCATTGCGAAAGATGACCCTCATTTTAACGGAGAACAGCATTAAGATAGCCTCTTTCTGCCCTTCAAGTCGGAAACTACGAAATCCAACTCAGGAATTTGCGAGCTGTATGATTCAATAAACCAGCAGGTTCCTTGCTCTCTCTCTCTCTCTCTCTCTCCAGGTACTTTATATCCTCTGCATAGCAATGTTCCCTCTAATTTTTTTTAGTCCGTGTGCGCAAGAAATTTTCGTTGTGCATACATTTAGATTCATGGTGAAAAATTGTGCAAACTTTTCTAAGCGCTATTATCTTCCAAATTAAATATATAGGTATATAAATATTAAATACTTAATAAATATAATTTCCATAAGGTGATAGCTTGATCATTACGGTACTATTAAATGGATATTAAAAAACTGTTTACAATATTATATATTCTTAAAAAAGAAAACATTTTATCCATTCTAAAAATATGAATAAAATAAAAAATAGTAAAATAAAATTCAACAAAATAAAGAAATAAAATAAAAAACATTAATTGAAAATGACTATTTTATGATAGTTATCATTTCTCAAAACAATTTTTAGCATTTAGCAATTTAAAACAGACTATCAAGATTAATACATGATTTTATCCATTCACAAAATAGGAATAAAATAAAAAATAATTTTATTTTTTATGAATTATGAGATAATTACTATTCGTTTTTATGCAAAAATAAGAAAGAGAAGGTTTATATTCAATGCGTTAATGTATAAAAGAAAGAATGCAAATACATAAGAGTAAAAAAAATCCGTATTGCGTAACTGCGCGGACGTCGGCGAAGTCGGGCGGAAGGGGTTAATACTTAAAAGAGCGACTATAGAGTATGTTGATGCAAATGGTCAGACCGTGTGTGACGGTATATTTTTTAAATTACTTCATTTACTGTCGTGACTCATGATACGCTTGAGCCTGTGCGCATTTTATTTTGCTGTGTGCGCGGGTTTCACAACGCGTGTGCGCGCGCACACGCGCACACCTTAGAGGGTGCATAGTAATGTCATTGGAATTTAATTTTAATTTTATTTATTAAATTAATTTTTAAATTTGAAGATGAGATATCGGAAAAAGATACATATACCTCATTTTTCATTTGTTCGTTCTCCCTCCTCATCTTGTGCGGAACGCTCTTCTACACAAGCGTCGTTCTTTACACTCACACACACACACACATATATATACAAAGCTGGGCACTTGCGTTTTTTTTTGCGGTACTGCGGTACTGCGGTACTACCGCACTACCAAACCGGTACCGCATAACGCAGTACCGCAAAGGATCGCTGAAAGTACAGCAGTACCGCTACCGCATTTTTTGCGGTACTGCGTTATGCGGTACCGGTTTGGTAGTGCGGTAGTACCGCAGTACCGCAAAAAAAAACGCAAGTGCCCAGCTTTGTATATATATATATAGGGTGTCGCGTAAATCTGGAACTGATAAAAACGGCAATAAAAACGCCGAAGAGACTTTTGGGGACTGTTTGTGAAATGAGCGAGGATGGTAGCGGCTGTGTCATCGTCGGTGGATGTCCTCTGAGGTCCACTGCGTGGTTTATCTCCTATGGATCTCGTTTCCCTGAACTTTGCTACAAGTTTGCCGACACAGCTGTGTGTTATCGGCGCGCGGTCCGGATGCAATCTGTTAAATTCCTCAGCGACCTCCCTCTGACTCCGATTTCCTACGAGCAGAATTACCTGGATGCGTTCTTCCTTACTCAAAGACATCATGGGCACTTGCATAAACGGAAAAACATGAATTACTTATTTTACCCTATGGTTCCAGACTTATGGGACACCCTGTATATATATATATATATATATCAAGGGCGGATCCAGGGGGAGGCGCAGGGGGGAGGCGCATGGGGCGCGCGCCTCCCCCGAAATTTTTCTTACTGTACTTTTGAAATATGATGTAAAGTAATGTTATGTAACTAGGCTAATTATCCCTATCCCTTAAGAGAGTATTATTGTTCTAAAGAATTCTTTTATTAATAACATCAGCACACGTGCATTTGTAATGAGTAGAGGGACGTGGCTTCAAATTCCTTCAGCCTATCAGGTCAATGAACAATACAATACAAAACAAATCAGTTAGTGTTGTAGGCGAGTTTGTGCTAAGTGCGCTAATGTTCTGTGATACTATTAGACCACGTGGAAATCGCATATTATAACCTTTTTGAAAGATTTTTGTTTGCCTTTATTATTTATAATGAATAATTATTTATAATGAAACGAATCAACGATTATTTTCAACGAACTACCAAAAAAGCATGATGTGATTTTGGTGGTGTTTCAGATTCCAATGAATCAGGTCAAGCCGAATCTCAGCTAAGTTCCTCTGCTGCTTTTCAGCCTAATAATTCGATTGATCTTTCAAATAATATTTTTTCCACCAATACGAAGGACATCGGCTTGTATATTGGTAAAATTCTTTCTGACGACGAACTGTCAGATATATTGTTTAAAAGATGGAAAAACCAGAGAGAAATTATTCCTTTCTATTTTCCTGTAGACAAGCTAAACGCCGTGCCGTAAAGGAGAAAGTAGGCGGTATTTGCGCCTAGAACATCTCGAGAGGCATTCATGATTAGCATATTCTCATGTTCATCAGGGATTATACTGCTCCCCATGCGTTGCTTTTTCTCAGTCAGAAGTTGGAAAAGGAAATCATGAGGCTGCTGCAACGTTAATTACTAAGCTATGCCGGAATTTTGGAAGGATGTTCGTCCGCGATGGATCTATTACTGTACACGAGAACCGTGAGTATCATAAAACAAATATGATAAAAGCAGCGGAGTTTGAGAGGATTCGCACCAATCCTGATCGTTGTATTACTCAAATAATTGATACAAATAGGCCTAAGATAGCTCAGAATAATCGTAAAAATTTAAAGTGCATATTAGAAACTATTATATTTGCTGGACAAAATAATTTACGATTCCACGGTAAGCGAGATGATGGTGCTTTGACAGATTCTGCAGTTACGAATGTAGGTTTGTTCAGACTCCTTCTAAGATTTTGTGTTCAAGTGACCATTTAAAATCATCAGCTAAATCAGCAACTTATATTAGTAAAACGACCCAAAATGAGCTTATTCATTATAGTGCAGTAGCTTAGACCCTGATTTTTGAAGTAAGTGGACATTCTGGACAAAAGCACCAAACTTGGCTCAAATGTTGTTCAGGACCTTAGCTACCAATTTTTCCCCGGAACCAAGACGCACAACCCTATCTTGGCTGCCATTTTGGAAATCCAAGATGGCTGCCAGCTAGAAATCAACAAACTATTGTGAGGAGTAATTGTAAATAAATAGTCCCTAAACCTACATATTTCGATGCCAGGATTGCTATAAAATAATCAGAATTACCCTTAAATGTTTATTTAATGTAAAATATTTAATAATATAACTATATAATATGTGCTTTTCTGTTTTGCAGGTGATTTGTGAACATGGATTGGAGCAAATGCATGGTTTGTCAAGAGAGCAAAGGTGAGACTCTTAAATGTCCACTCAATGCTGTGAGTGGTAAAAAAACTGAAGCATATGCAACATTTATGGAGAATGTCAACGCATTCAAGAATCTTGGAAGACTACCAGTTCCTCTTCTTTTCAATGAAGAGGTGACTGTTGAAGATCTGGTTCAGAATAAAGCTGTGTGGCACAAGTCATGCCATGTTAAATTTAGTAAAGAAAAGCTTGAAAGGGCTACAAAAAAGAGAGAAAGGGCGGATGAAGGTGAAACCAGTTCATCTACGGGGAAGCGGGTTCAGCGGCATCCTATGGACAAAGCAACTTGTGTGTTTTGTCAACAAACACATGGGCATCTTCACGAATTCAGTACATTTGGCGCTGACGTCAATTTACGAATGATGGCTACAGAACTCAGTGACACAGAACTAATGTCTAGAATAGGAGGTGGTGATCTCATGGCCATTGAAGCCAAGTATCATCTGCAATGCTTGACATTTTATCGGAACCGTTACCGCTCACTTTTGAGACAAAAACAGAGCAAGGAAGAAGGCTATGAAGAAAACTTGATGAAAGCAAAGGCAATAGTTGAGGTCGTTAATCATGTAGAAAATTGCGTGGAAGAAGGAATCTTTCAAATGAAGTTTTCTGTGCTATTTGATCTGTATCAAAAAAGACTTCGGGACTTAGGTATTAATAAGGAAATGAACAGAGGACGATTCAGAGAGAAGATTCTGGAGTATTTCCCATATGCCCAGGAAGTGAGTGATGGCAAGAACAAAATCTTAGTTTTTCAGCAGGGAATTCAGGAAATGCTCAGAGAGACAAATAGACAGAATTTTGAAGGAGATACTATGATTCTTGCAAAAGCTGCTAGAATCATACGCAAGGAAATCGTCAACTTTACTGGATTCAAGTTTGCAGGTGCCTTTCCATCTGGTTGTCAACAGGAATCGGTACCTACAACCTTGAAAACCCTTATATCTATGATCACAAATGGTGCTGACGTGAAGGACCAAACACCAGAAGACTCCCCTGCAACTCTCACTGTCTCGCAACTTATCCTTTTTAATTTTAGGAACAAGCATACATCATCATCTAAGGTTCGCCATTCTTTGGAAAGAGAACCACCATTGCCTCTGTATCTTGGTCTGAAAATTCATACTGAAATTCGGTCAAAATCATTAATTACACAACTATATGAATTGGGTCTCAGTGTGAGTTATGACCGAATTCTTCAAGTCGAAAGCCAACTTGCAACAGCAGTGTGCCAGAACTTCAAGACCAAAGGAGTGGTTGTACCAGCTCAGTTTCGTCATGGACCATTTATTGTTGGGGCACTTGACAATCTGGATTACAACCCATCTAGTACAACTGCCGTTGGATCATTTCATGGTACAGGGATTAGTCTGTTTCAGTTCCCAACTGTCTCAAACTGTGGAACCAAACAAGGTGATCTTGTGCTACCTTCTCTAGGTTCAAAGGACTTGGAGTTACTCATGTCCTACTCAATTGTACCAGCTGTTGCAATGGACAAAACCAAGGTAGAAGTCCTGAAGTTGTCTAATGTGTCTGACCCTATTGAGGGACACTACCATGAAGCATGTTTCCAGGAAAAGGAGTGGATGAAAGAAGCGTTCAGGATCTTGGAGAAAGACACGATAGGGAAGGGTGATGTTATATCATGGTCAGCATACCACGCTACAAGGCAAGAACAAGATGAAGATCAAATGAAAACCCTTTCCTACCTCCTTCCCTTATTCCATGAAAAGGCCGCTACTCCAGCGATGATCAAGCATGGAATGAATGTTGTTCGGTCTGCTACTGAATTCCTTAACCCCGGGCAAATACCAGTTGTTGCATTCGATGCACCCCTATATGCCCTTGGTAAATTCATTCAGTGGAAGTGGCCAGACACCCACGGAGAAGACAAGGTCATCGTCATGTTTGGAGGTCTACATACAGAGATGGCCATGTGGAGAACGTATGGAGATTATCTAGAGGGATCTGGGTGGACAAATGCCTTGACACAAGCAGGCATTGCTTCGGCAGGAACTGTTGACTCATTTCTTAAAGCCTCTCATCTTACAAGAACCAGACATGCTCACCAGGTAACAGCTTTGACATTGGCAAAGCTGCAGCATGAAGCCTTTATGGAAACTGTTGGTCCCTATGATGACAAGACAAAGGAAGAGTGGAAGAAGAAGATGGTTCAGGTCAGTCCAACATTCCAATACTGGGAGACAATTCTTCAGATGGAGATAGACGGCCTCATATTCATACGATCACATCGTGCAGGAGACTTTCCATTGTATGTAGAAAGCTTGAAGAAAGTAGTTCCCTGGTTCTTTGCTCTTGACCACCAGAATTACGCACGTTGGCTTCCACTCCACATCCGGGACATGAAGAATCTCCCTCAGCCAGTTATGAATGAGTTTTCACGAAATGGACACTGGGTAGTACACAAGACCAAGAAGAGATTCTCAGCCATGCCTTTAGACCAAGCGCATGAACAAAACAATGAGAAAGTCAAAGGTTCAGGAGGCGCGGTGGGTCTGACTGAGAATCCAGTGGCATTCAAGAAGTGGATGGTAGCAGGGCCAGAACAAGCCAGATTGATTACTGAATATGAAGACGAAAACCTTCCAGAAACTGAAGACAACAACTTCCACCACGAAGAAGGACTATCTACACAGAGAAGATTCAAGGATCATGTTTCTAATCTCGTTGAAGTCTTCCGTGATATGGGAAATCCATTTTGTGATAATGGGAATGAGTTACTGGCCTTAGACACAAGGAATGTCATGGATGAATCTGTGGTCCATACAGTGAGAACTATAAAGGATTTGGGTAAGGAGCAATATAGCCGATACTACAAAGAAGTTGTCACAGATTGTACAAGGTCAATTCATACACCGATCAAGAAGAACTCGCTTGCCCTCTTCAGATGTCCTCGGCCGAAATCTCAGGTACGGAATGTTGGGGGAATCCAACTACTGAAGAACGATGTTGCTCTATTCTCTCATCTGTATATTGTTATGCAACATCGGCATAGTGACATGGATGCATTCTTCCAACACGAGAATCACCCCTTTCCTTCTTCCCTATCTGATGGTGGGAAATTGCGGTTTGGGAAAAAGTCTGACCTACTGAAAATCATTACATTTGAAAACAAGGACAACCCTCCAGATCCTTTTGATGTGAAACTTCTTGATGGAGCTGCCATCGTCCATTTGCTGTCTACTGCAGGTGTTACCAACTTTGAAGAGTATGCAGATCGTGTATTCGTCCCTTATCTCATCAAACAGTTAGAAACTTGCCAGCGAATTGACATCGTCTGGGATACCTACACTGCAAGCACCTTAAAAGAGACTACCAGAGAAAAACGGGGAAAAGGAATCAGAAGAAAGGTTGAAGGAAAAACCAAATTACCCCTAAATTGGCATGACTTCCTTCGAGACTCTAGAAACAAGCAAGAACTGTTCGCTTTCCTATCAGACAAGGTTGCTGCAATGGAAGTTCCTAACAACAAAGAAGTTGTTATTACATCAGGACCTGAAGTCATCATCAATGGGGCCGACCGCACAATGCCAAGATGCGACCATGAGGAGGCAGACACTAGACTGTTCATTCATCTTCAAGATGCAATAAAGGAAGGGCACATTAACTGCATGATCAGAACTGTAGACACGGATGTTATTGTCATTCTAATAGGAAAATTCCATCACTTGACGTCCATAAGATCTGAAGTAAATATTTGGGTTGGTTTTGGCACTGGGAAAAACTTCACTTACCATCATATTAACACAATCTGTGCCTCTTTGGGTGAAGAGAGATGCACATCCCTACCACTGTTTCACTGCTTCACGGGATGTGATACATCATCCTTTTACGGAAGGGGCAAGAATACGGCATGGGCAGCATGGCACCATTACCCTGAGGTAACACAAGCATTCACATTCATGGCACGAAATCCATTTGCAGATGTTGACGCCGAAACTCCCCACTTCAAGCTTCTTGAACGGTACACAGTTGTCCTCTATGACAACACCAGTGACATTGAACGTGTAGATGAGGCAAGAAAGGTCATGTTCTGTCAGAAGGGAAAAGCTATGGAGACTATCCCACCAACTCAGGATGCTCTTCTCCAACACACCAGGAGGGTCACATACCAGGGAGGAATATGGTCGACCTGTGAGAGAAGTGAACAGAATCTTCCAACTCCTGAAGGATGGGGATGGACCTTTAGCGAAGAGTCCCAGTCATGGACACCAGTTTGGACCACAAGACCAGTAGCATCTAAAGCTTGCAGCGAATTGGTCAAATGCGGCTGCAAGAGCAAGAGTGGATGTGGCACCAGGTGTGCTTGCAAGAAGGCCAGGTGGAAGTGTACAGAACTGTGTAGCTGCAACTGTGCAGTTTAACATATAGCGTCGAGCGGGGTGAGTTGGGACAGTTCGGGACAGGGGGTGAGTTGGGACAGTAGGCATTGCAATGCTAAATGCCAAGATATTTCCATTTTATGGTGCCCATTTAATAGCCCTGCCCTTACTCTACAAATGTTGTTAATACAAGTTTTCTATAGAACCACGAATAATGCATGAAAATTGTGCAAATATGAAAGGGTAGCATTTTGACCTTTGTAGAATTTCATTTTTTAAAATGCACATATTTTGCCAATTTTCCTCTCCCACATTCAGTTATAGAGCTAAAGGTCTACTTTTTGGTGGGTGAAATCTTCAATTGTTATAGTTTCGTTGATTTTTCTTAAACATGGTTTTCTTGAACATGGTTTTTGTGTTAAAATATTCACGATTTTCACTGTATATGTTGTACGAAGTGTGATTTCTGCAGTAAACATACTTCTGATCAGCTTAAAAGTTGTTTTATTGATCTGATCATGCCAAAAAACATAGTTTGATGCCAAACATGCCAAGGGAATTCTCTATTGAAACTTATATCAGAAATTCCATTTTGTCTATGGCGGCCATCTTGAAATCCAATATGGCGGCCAAGTAATGGTCTCTGAAGGTGGTTCCGGGGATATTTTTAATTGTTGGTCCAAAATATACAAGTAGGGAAAGTTTGGTGCTTTTGTCCGGATTGTCCACTTCAACTTGTTTAGCTGCCCTACTATTATTGTGGTGAGCAAATACGAGACAATATATTGGAGAACTGAGTATGTGTATTCGCTATATGCACGAGAATAAAATATGTGAGGATTTTGTTAAATTCGTAGCATTGGAAAGTCAATCAGCTGCGTCAATTGCTACAGCCATAATTAACCAACTTACACAAATGAATTTAGACTTAAACCAGTTGATAGGCCAGGGTTATGATGGTGCACCAGCATTAAGTGGAAAATTTGGTGGATGCCAAGCTCTAATTCGAAATTTACAACCTAGAGCCATCTCTGCGCATTGTACAGTAGTACACATGCTTTAAATCTGTGCCTCATAAAAGCAATAAATGACTTTAGCAATTGCCTCTCAGTGTTATATCAGACTTAGAAAGTTTTATACAGTCTTCTACCAAACATTCGGCATCATTTAAAAGGAAAGTTGACAGCGCAATGATGCCAATTAGTAGAAAAACAAAGCTTGTGAAACTGTGTGAGACCAGGTGGACCTCTCGTCATGATGCAACATCCGCATTGATTTCTCTGATAGATCCCGTGATAAATTACTTAGAGGAAGTTGCAGGCGAAGAGAGTTGGTAATACAGCTTCTACAGCAAGATCATTAATTCTTCATCTACAATCGAGTTGCTTCATCAGCCTTTTCATCTTTGATGACATTTTATGAGTAACCTGTCCTCTCTCCTGCTATCTACAACAGAAAAATATAGATCTTTGCGCTGCATTAAAGCAAGTGGAGTTGATATTACAAAACTTGAAGCAAAAACTTGATGAACCACTGAAACTATTTGAGGATACAATAATATTCAAGTCACAAGGTTAGTATTTGACGCTCTGATAGAATAATAAAATTTTAATGATATTATTACTATAATATTTTAAGAATAACAATAATAATAATAATGACAATAGCTATAATAATAATAGTACCGACTACTGCTACTATTACCAATAATAATGTTAACTTTCTCCTTCTCTCCTTCTCAACCTATTTTCTTCATCTCTCTTTCTTCTTTCTTTAGCTTTTATTGTTGTTTACAATATTAATTATTGTCCATTTGAAATTATCATTCGCAGAGTTCGCAAACAAGATTGGAATAAAATTAGAAGTTCCTAGAATTGAAATAAACATGAAATAAACATGAAATGAACATGAAATAAACATGAAATGAACATGATTGAGTATTTTCATACTAATCTATACGTCCCATTTTTGAAATACTGTTTATGGTTAGTCAAATAGAAGCAAGATTCAGTCCGTACCACAGAAAGTCTTCACTTTTGCTTCAATTATCCCCAAATTAGTCGGTATGTATGTTATTATTCCTTTGAGAAATAATAATAGCTAATTACTTAGTTTTTTAATACCATCGCTTCTACAAGTACGGCTTAGATTGTAGTCCCAAACCATACTTGACTGGAGTGGATGTTGAGCGCCCTCAACAACCATTAAATTACTTAGTAATTATTGCATAATAATAATGAAATAATAATAATGACAATAATACATTATTAGAGAATGATGAAATTATATACAAAACAACATCTTTATTAATAAAAATAAAAAATATTAAGAGAAGTAATAGATGATTCTTTGGTATATTTAAATTATAGTTCAGCGTTCAAATGAAGATTTGATACCAGCAATTAGTTTCTACGAGGAGCTTCTGCCATTTGTCAGTGATAAAGTAATGAAAGCGGAGTTCATTCGTTGGAAGTTACTGTGGAGCAATAATGATGATAGTTTACGTGATACTGCAATGGATGCGTACATTGAATGTAGTGACGACTTTTTCCCTTACATCAAAAAGCTTTTACGGGTATTACGTACCCAAATTTTATGATCTAATATAAATCTAGGAACAAAGTAAAATCAATTAGGATAATAATTACTAATAAGTATATTTGTATAATTTAGATACTGATTACTCTACCAGTCACTACAGCAACGGCGGAGCGATCATTCTCTACAATGAGGGGATTGAAGACCTATTTAAGGAATACAATGAACGAGGAACAATTAGATGGATTAGTATTAATGAGCATACACCAAAACATTTCCTTTGACTAAATTTACTGACCCCCCCCACCCCCCACGTAAATTATTGTTCTAACTTTACCTGTTTCACCGTCATGATTTGTATAAACTGTACTTTACTATACTTAGTGTTTTGCATTTTTGCCTTCAATATAGTAAATATACTGTATATATATATATATATATATATATATACATATATATATATATATATATATATTATATATATATATATATATATATATATATATATATATATTATATATATATATATATATATATATAATATATATATATCTGAAAAATATATTGTGTACTGTATATTTCTGGGCATTATAACAAGACTACATATATTTCTTAGAACGCTTAGTATTTTATTCCCTAAGACCTAAGTTAAGTTAAAAAAACATGAAACCGCTACCAACTTGGTACATGTTCTCGGAACATGTTCCAAGTCTCAACATATTTAATATGTAAAAACGTGTCATAAGCAGTAAGCTTTTTGGTCAGATATTGTTGTAAAATGTCGTCCGCTTGGGGTTCCGCCCCGGATCCCGCTGGGAAAGCTAGCGCTCACCCTAGACCCCCTAGCTAAAGGTTTAAGACTCCCTACGTTAGCCTTAAATCTTGCTACGCCACCGTCGAAAAAAAAACCTGGATCCACGTGTTATTCTGTGATTTTAGTGCATATATATGTCTATATATATATATATATATATATATATATATATATATATATATACAGGGTGGGCCGTAAGTTTCCATACATAGGAAAAATAAACATTTTTTTATGGACAACCATTTTTATTTATATAATATGCTCTACATGGTTGCCATTGTTTTGAAAACACATTTCAATACGTTGTTCCCCACTGTTGATGAACACGCATTAGCACAGTTGACGTTATGCTTGTAATGGCGTTGGTGATACGTTCCTTTAGATGATTTATGTCTCGTATCTTTTCCTGATACACCATGGCCTTCAAGTGCCCCCAAAGATAGAAATCAAGGGGGGTGAGATCTGGGGATCTGGGAGGCCACTCCACAGGACCACGCCGACCAATCCAAGCATCCGGAAACTGCTGCTGCTGATCCAAATACCGACGCACGTGAAGACCATAATGAGGTGGAGCTCCATCTTGCTGGAAGTAAACTGGGAAGTTACCTTCCTCGTTTAGCAGGGATGGGAAAATCTCTTCTTGCAACATGTTAAGATACCTTTCGGCATTAAGATTTCCACTGACAAAAAAAATTGGTCCAATAATTCTGTCACCCCATATCCCGGCCACACCATCACTTTACCGGCACCTTGCATCTTCGTCGGACTCAGCCAGTTAGGGTTAGCATTACTCCAATAACGTATGTTTTGCCGATTAACCTCTCCATTGACGTAAAAATTTGCTTCATCAGTAAACAAGATCTTACGTCAAACGCATATTCTTAGGGTATCTGAAACATAAAAACAAACGTTTAATTTTTCCTATGTATGGAAACTTACGGCCCACCCTGTGTATATATATTATATATATATATATATATATATATAATGAATAAAACCACGAAGGAAACACAGAATGGTGCTCAAGCGCTTTCGTCTAATGACATCTTCAGGAACACTGAAGTAAATAAAGAGTTCGAGACTATATGAGGGGTCCCGCGTCTTACGGTACCTAAGCGCCAAAATTAAAATTCGGCAGAAATCGCCTCCAAAGTTCAGCAGTATTCTGGCAATTAGTATCTCTGTTATTAATTGAGCTAGAACGTGCATTTTGGCTAAATTAGAGTTCTAAGTATGCTAATGAAGATGTTGATGAGTTTTTGGAATAGATTTTCATATTTTATGTTTTATATATATATTTTTTAAATTTTAAGGTTTTAAGGTTTTCAACCATACTTCTAGTGTCGTAAGGTCATTATAACCCAAACCATGCGATAGAGGAAGGGTGAAAATAGTGATATCCATCAAAACACGTTTTCGCCTGTGGTGGCGCCTAGGTACCGTAAGACGCGCGACCCCTCATATATAGGTTACAGAAAAAATATATATATATATATAAAGTGTGGGAGGAACGTAGAAATTTGTAAGAAAACTACCAATTTTTAGCACTTTGCCCTTCTTGTCTAAATCCGTTCTGAACGAATTCAACACAAGATCAAATGGATTGTTTACAACCAATTTTATAGATAATGCCTGAATGATATATAGGTCACAAAAATTTAAAAAAAAAAAATAATATATATATATATATATTATATATATATATATATATATATATATATATATATATATATTGATACACACGGACCGTGCATGACCAAGGAACTCTTCTGGGATAATTAAATCCACTATAGTCCGAATAAGTAATGGTAAATGACAAATACCATAGTTTTTCTTTTTCATGATGCAAGCCCGACGTGGGCAACGGGTCTCTCGCAAAGAGGTCCCATAAATATAGCTTCCCTCACCAGCAGATAGCTGGTGAGGGAAGCTATATTTATGGGACCTCTTTGCGAGAGACCCGTTGCCCACGTCGGGCTTGCATCATGAAAAAGAAAAACTATGGTATTTGTCATTTACCATTACTTATTCGGACTATAGTGGATTTAATTATCCCAGAAGAGTTCCTTGGTCCATGCACGGTCCGTGTGTATCATAAAAAAACTCAGGGAACCATTCTGAGTTCATTCCCATATATATATATATATATATATATATAAATCAATTGAAAAATAAATATTGTAAGAGGAGCATACAAAATTGGTAGTTTTCCTTACAAATTGTATGCTCCTCCCACAATTTTTATTTCTATATTTATTATATATATATATATATATATATATATATATATATTTTTTTTTTTGTAACCTATATATAGTCTCGAACTCTTTATTTACTTCAGTGTTCCTGAGGATGTCATTAGACGAAAGCGCTTGAGCACCATTCTGTGTTTCCTTTCCTTCGTGGTTTTATTCAGCATAAGTATTTTTCACGTGCTACTTTCGTGAAATAATTTTCATATATATATATATATGTTCCGTACGTTGGTCTCTCTTCACACAAAGGTAATGCTGTTTCTCAGTGAATTTTTGTTGTCTTCGAGAAGTCCTAAAGTTTCTCTTGATCTATTCTTTCTTTCAAATATTTTGTTGAGATCTTTGCTTGAGATCTGTCTCCTCTTTTATATGCAGGGGCAATGTTCGCCCTCTTGAGGATGTCCGGTATTTCTCCTGTATCCAGGGATCCTCTCCATATCTAATAAAGGGGTGTAGCTATTTCATTGTTAGTTTTAAACCACCAAGGCCTCTCAATTGTCAGGCCCTGTAGCTGAATGTGATATCAGTTGTCCTGTAGCTCGTGCTAAATCTTCTAAGGTAAAGTCAAAATCCATTTTATTCTCTCTTTGTAGCCTTTCTTCAAAGAAGGTATTGAGAGCAGATACCAGCTTGTCACGTTTTGGGGTACTGAAAACGGGTTCATACTGAGCTCTCAGTATTTCAATTATTTCCTTCAAATGATTGGTTAGTTCATTATTTTCATTCTTTAACCCTCTACCGCCAAATGGGTCGAATACGTATCGTTTCAAATACAAGCATTTAGACTTAACTCTACAAGAACTTCGGCGTTAAAGGGTTAAGGGCCCGATAGTGGTGCGAGTTCTTGTTTTTCTTTTCGCAAAGTTGTAGAAGTATCTGGGCTTTTCCTTTATTACTTCTACCGCATCTTCCTCTTCCTTTTCTGAATGACCCTCAAGGAGAGATTGTATTTCCTCATCGATTCTCTTCAGCTTTTCTTGTACCATCTTTCTGTCATTGTTGTATGTACAGTTTATTAATTTTTTAGCTACTCTTTCTTTTGAGGTATATTGTTCGTTTTTACCTCTCGAAATAATTCCTCTTTCCTTTTTTCCTGCTCTTTTGGAAATACTGTACTGTATTTTCCGAAAGTTTTCAGCGTTTTTTCTTCTATTATTAGCATGTCTTTAGTTGTTTTGTCCTCGAATAATACTTTCCAGTATGTTTGAGCCATATTTGATCTGATTTCTTTCCAATTTATAGTCTTGGAGTTTAGATTAAAAATCTCAAATTTACTTTTCTCTCGGTGTGTGTATTTTCTTTCAAAACTGTCCTTCATATTACTTGGTATTTCGATAATATTGTGGGGTTATTTTCATGTCATTAGTTAGGTTGTTGTATGTGAATGCCAGATTCAGGCACTTATGTTTTATGGTGTTCTCTGTTATTTCTTGTATTAACAAAGTCACTTTTAGAGCTAATCAGTATTTTTGTTTGTTTCTGGTCTTCTCTTGTAGCCCCTTTGTCTTGTTATATATACTGTATATATATATTTTTTTTTTCCTACATTTTTGTACTTTATAAATGGAAAAGTAAAATAACTGTGTGTCATCATATTGGGGGTTGGTGAATGTAAGGACTTTATAAGGTTTCTGATATCAGCAACGGCATCAGAGAATTTTTGAATTTTGCAGCTTGAGTGTTCGGAGATCTGCAAATGACTATTAGCATCACGTTCAGATTTCCAATTTTTACAGCCAAAAGTTTCATTTTTAACTTTTTGGTTTACTTTCATTGTTTCTGCTGTACGACTCACGAATGTATACAGCACAGCTACCTTTACGCCCTTCTGTTCCACTGGCTCGTAGTATGTTATAGGCAATGATTTTTAATTCATTTTATCTATGCCGTATTCGTTCCTAGTTTTCACAGGCTCCTTGGCAGTCTTTAAGATGCGTTTCTGTGACGCGCTCAATGACAATGTTGTCTCAACCATAAGTCCTTTCAGGCATGAAACTTAGTTTAACGAGTGACTCGGTTCGAACCCTTGAATATTTGATAAGACCCATATTTATGTTTTCAGTTTTGACTTGTCCCTTGTGAATCCCAAATTCATTATCCTTCAGTGTCGCGTGTTTCATAGCCATTTGGTCCCATGGGGAAAGGACCCTTTTCTGCTTATCTATTCTGGTATCTTCTTGCCCGATAACAATTCGGCTCGAAAGTTCTCAACTGTGTCGACTGTATGTGTTGTATGAGACTCAAGCCGGCTGCACACAGGATCGTACACTGCAGCGAACACGACGGCCTTAGTAGTCTTATTGTGTCGGCGATATAAAAACCAATTTGTTTCACAATTTGTTCTCATAAGTTTGTTTTTCACTTTCCTGTAGTCCTTAGCAGCTCTCATACATATATATAAAGAGAGAGAGAGAGAGAGAGAGAGAGAGAGAGAGTGTTTCCAGAATATACACGCACCTAAATTAAAAAAGTTCATGACTTTTTCAATATCAAGCCATGTAAAACCGGCTGGACCTTGTTATAAAAATTTAGGTTTTATATTTCACAGTGAATATATATATATATATTTTTTTTTCCCAATGATATATATATATATATATATATATATATATATAAGCGCCTCGGTGGTGTAGTGGTTAGCGTCGCTGACTACGAATCCATCGGCCCTGGGTTCGAGACCCGACGGCAGCCGGCCCGGCGCGCAGCAAAACCCAGTTGTTCATCCTTCCACACAATAAAGAAAGTGGTTGGTAGATAAATGGGTACCCTAGGTGGCCTAGTGGTTAAGACGCTGGGCTGCTGATGGGGCGTGGTTCGGATTCCACGTTAAACTGTAGGTCTAAGGTGGAGTGAAAAGCTTGACCTTCGTCAGAATGAACAATTCGGGCGGAAGCTAACCAAGGTTTTTATATATATATATATGTACACGTATATATATATATATATATATGCATGACTTTTCACCACGCTTTGATATACGAAAAATAACGCCAAGATTTCAGGCAATGAATCTGAGAAACGCCGGTAGGAGACGAAAAGCTGCTCAATTATCCATGTCGCAACAACAAAGAAGGGATTTTAAAAGACTTTAAAAGTTACAGTTTACCTAAAAAAGTCTTGATCATCATACATCGACATAGGTTCGTGTTTACGTCCTTTAGAGTCTCTTCTGCTAAGCTCCGATGAATGCGGTCAATTTGTTCATAAGAGTCTCGAAGTCCTTCGGTTTATCCAAAAGAAAGAAATCGTTGGTGATAAGTCCTTGAATCGATAAGGTCATAGATCTTTGGTGCCAAAAAATTCACTTCGGCATTTCCATCGTGATCACCGATGTGTTGGCTCTGGCACTTGGCACTGTCTCGTTAGAACCAAGCGTTCCTCTCGTCGATCTTCAGGTGATCTGAGGGTCTTGGTATCGTTCAACTTTTATGTTCTCGGTAACGAAAATAAGATTCTCGTAATTGTTCGTCGTGAAATCGTGCATCATACACAGTGTAACGAATGTGGTGAAGTGTGTAAAGATTTTCCTTGGTCCTGATATACCAATTCTGATTGTTAACATAACTGCTCGGGTAAAACAAGGTTACATCAAAGAAGATAATTTTGTTTTAAAGCGTCATTAACCAAAAAATATCTTTGTTGGCGCGACAAGTGTTTTGCGCAATTACTTGTCTCCTGTCGGCGTTTCCCAGATTATGTATCTGGATTTTGTTGTGATTATGCGCAAAAACGAGCTGTATCAAGATGTGGTAAAATGTCTTCTGTACCACGCGAAAGAAGAAATACTTTAAACTTTAAAATACAGCCTTTGTCAGTTGCCATAGACCAAGTATGCAAGAACTTACAAATTACTATTAACATACACACACACACACGCTTGCGCTATATATATATATATATATATATATATATATATATATATATATATATAGAGAGAGAGAGAGAGAGAGAGAGAGAGAGAGAGAGAGAAAATTGTTTAAATGCTTGACGAATTAGCGTGACCCCAAAAGTGAGACAACACCCCTATCATATTAAGACCACCCTCTACAATTTATAACTGTCCCTTTATTCTTTGTTTGGGGGAGACTAGGAAATGGTAAATCTGATAACGACCTAAGTACTCTACAGGAACGAACAAACATGGAGCTTCCCTGTAACAAATTCTGGAAATTTGTCAAGCATGAAACGGGTGCTAAGAATGTCATCCCATCAACAATTGATGGAGTGTCTGGGGAGGTAGAAATAGCTACGTTATCAAGAACGAAGTACTCAGACATCCTTAACAGTGTGTGGAGAGTTAATCTTAATGTAGGCTGCAATGGAACGACATTAGGAGGGGCCAGTGAAAATACAGGGACTTCAGTGACTGAAATTAAGAGTCTGATTAAAGAGCTAAAGACAGGCGCCTCACCAGGGGTAGATAACCCGTCGAATGAACATTCAAAGTATGCTAATGATGTGATCAGTCTTCATATCTCATTACTATTCTCAGCCACGCTTGCTCACAGTTATATTCATGCAGAGTTTAAGAGGGTTTATATCACACCCCCTTGTCAAAAATAAATATGGGGACATTCTATCTAGCGATAATCACAGGCCTATTTCTGTCGCCCTCTGCTTCTCAAAATTACTTAAAAACTTTTGCTACTCCGACTAAATGATTATTTATGGACGTCTCCTAATCAGTTTGGTTTTAAAAGGTCCCATTCAATTGACCTGAGTATTTATGTTTTGAAGGAAATTGTATTTAGATATACTGTCAGTAATTTAGCTATTTATAGTTTTTTGTGGATATAAGCAAAACATATGATAGAGGGAATCACAATATTCTATTTTAAAAAATTAGAAGACAGGAATGTTCCACCATATGCTTTAAATTTATTGAAATTTTGGTACACACACACACCAAACTTTTACTGTTAGATGGGACAATGTTTTGGGGCAATGTCCGAATGTTTGGTTACTCATGCGGAGTTAGACAAAGTTCCTTAATCTCTCCTCCGCTGTTTAATATATATTGATGGATTAAGTGCTTCTCTTAATGAAGCAAGAGTGGGATGCTGTACAGATGACTGAGGATAAATAACTTGGTCTATGCCGATGATATGATGTTAAAAGCCTTTAAGCCCCTCAGTGAAAGGTCTGGATCATCTTATAGAAGTTTTGAATCTTAGTCACAGAACCATGATATTATTTTAATGTTACTAAAAATAAGGTTACGCAATTTTATCCCAAAAGCTGAAACCAAACAGCTAATATTAGTTTCAAAATGAGAGACGGACCAATGGAGAAGGTCAAAGAATTTAAATATCTGGGTCAGACTATCTACCAGCTCCTTGAGTGACAACTCAGACATAAGGAAACAATATTGAAGTTACTGCGCTAAGGCAAACATGATTGAAGGGAACTTCAAATTCTGTACAAGTGAAGCTAAAGACAATCTTTTTCGTACTTCTGCATTAATATTTATGACCAGCAACACTGGGTTAATTATGAAAAAGGCTCCTGCAGAACCCTCAATTTGCTTTACAACAGTTCCTATAGTATGGACTGTTGCATCATAAGTTACCTCCAAGATGCTCAGCCTCTCAAATGTTTGCTAACGGCAATATTCCGAGCCTTCCTGAGGTAACAACTTAACAAGACATGCCCAATACAGTCCAATGCAAAAAATTAAAAACTCAGACAATCCAATTGTCTAAGGCTCTAAGGCCTAAGCGATTCATCAGTCCTGCTTTATGATTTCTAGACTGTAAACTTCTTGGTATGAAAGTGTATGTCTATAGCTCCATTTAACTCCTGTATTTGCTATCCCATTACATGTACTTTTTATTTTTATGAAGCTGTTATTACTAATTTTATTATTTCTCGTTCCTTTACATGTATTATTGTTATTTCTTTATTACCGTTGTCCTTTATTGTTTTTGTTTTTTAATGTATTGTTTAATTAGTGCTGGGTTGGTAAAACGAGGAATTCATTAATAACATAAAATATAGAAGAAGCCTGACAAATAAAAAACGTAAGTTAGGTATGATATAAATTCTAAATAGGCTTCTGGTAAATCCAGGGTTGCCAGATTTTGAAATTCGCAAGTCGGGACACGACAGCTTTTTTGACGTAACTTGTAAAATTTGAAATAACAGAATAACTACACACAAACTACAGAAAAAAAATTGTTTATTTACCCAACAAAACCATAAAGAACAATTCAAGAAATGAAACATGATGATAATTTCTTTTTTTAGAAGGAATAACACCTTTAATGCTGACGTCACAACACTCGCATAATTATTGTACTTTGCTTCTATTATATACAGGGTGTACATAAAGTCAGGATCTATTTTTGTGAAGCACTTGGAAATTATATGGAATTCAATCATAAAATGATAAAGTGGTAACATTTATTAAATAATTAAGAGTAGGATTCGACGTGACGCCCATCAGTATCCCTGCACAGCTCAAATCGTTCCGCAGCATTTCTAAACACATTCTGGAGCATTTGCGGGGTTATGTTATCTGCAGCAGTTCGTATACGTGTACGTAAGTTTTCAAGACTCGTAATCTTCGTCTGATAGACGTGCGATTTGATAAAACCCCATGCAAATAAATCTAAAGGGGTTAAATCTGGTGATCTCGCTGGCCAAGGTCTTAAGTTGCTTCCGCGTCCGATCCAGCGATTTGGAAAACGTCCATTTAGATAATCCTGACAATTTTGGCATAGTGACAAGGAGCACCATCATGTTGATAGACGACGGTACTAACAATCCTATCCCGTCGTCTATCAACATGATGGTGCTCCTTGTCACTATGCCAAAATTGTTCAGGATTATCTAAATGGACGTTTTCCAAATCGCTGGATCGGACGCGGAAGCAACAGACCTTGTGAAGCGAGATGACCAGATTTAACCCTTTAGATTTCTTTGCATGGGGCTTTATCGAGTCGTACGTCTATCAGACGAAGACTACGAGTCTTGAAAACTTACGTACACGTATACGAACTGCTGCAGATAACATAACCCCGCAAATGCTCCAGAATGTGTTTAGAAATGCTGCGGAACGATTTAGCTGTGCAGGGATACTGATGGGCGTCACGTCGAATCCTACTCTTAATTATTTAATAAATGTTACCACTTTATCATTTTATGATTGAATTCCATATAATTTCCAAGTGCTTCACAAAAATAGATCCTGACTTTATGTACACCCTGTATTTACTTACATTGTACGCTCATAATAAAATGAATAATGGCAAAGGCATTTTTATTACAAAATAATATCATTAAAAATAAAATAGATTATATCAATTTGGCAAGTGAGGGACCTAATTTAATCACAGAAATATAGATTTCAAGTTAGTTTCACAGTTATGTTTCTGAACAGTTCATTCATAGATACTTTTCGCTTGACTTTGCTTTTCTTAGAACTTCAACCCATTTGCTCAGTTTTCAAAAATTTTTGGAAATCCTTGCATGACATTTTGTAATTTTTTTTTACCATCAGCTGAGCTTCCAAATTTGTTAAAAGTAATTTGCTTCGTTCTTTGCGCCAAGCTGTGCTCATCAAATTGAATATCCGTTCCGAAATCGCATTTGAAAGGGGTATTGAAAAAACAAAAGATATTACTTTGAACAAATTATTTGCATTGGCATAATTCTTGAAGAATTGTACCCACTTTATGTCGCATTTCTGATCTGACATATCTTTCAAGAACTTATTTAGCTTACAAATTTCTTCATAAAGCAAGGCTTCATCCAAGGAACTCGGGATTCGAGACTCGGGACTCGGGATTCGGGATTTACTTGGCAAGTCGGGACAGTCTCGCAAAAATAGGAACGTCTGGCAACCCTGGGTAAATCCCAGAAAAGGATGCGTGACTGTGTGTACAGGTACACATCCGAACAGGTCTCAACATGATCTGACTGGAACATGTGACGTTGTTTTGTTCAACCAATGGGGTGTGAGAGAGTACGTCACGAGATGCTACACATCTATTTCATCAAATCATGTATTTGTAAACAGTCTTAGTGTTCAAATAGTACTTGAAATAAATATTAAGATCAATTGAGGTGCTCCATACGACAGTGACGAGGTGCCAAATTTAAGTGTTGAGGAAACACGAGTTAAAGTTTTAAAGTCGAGCACATGGTCCACCCACCAGGCTCTAAAACAATGGAAAATTACCGGGTGATAAAGACGATCCCGCCATATGAGGACCATGTATTATCAGAGCTGGGCAATAAATACATTGAATGTATTTAAATACTAAATACTAAATACATGGGAGAAATGTATTTAAATACTAAATACTAAATACATTTTACGAATGTATTTAGATACTAAATACAAAATACATCAATTGTATTTAAATACATTTGTAAATACATTTTAAATACATACAAATTTTAACATATGCATTCACTAATTCATGTTTTGATAAATTTCTACTTTAGGGGACACGGTGAATTTCGAAATAAATACACCACTTGATAGATCAGACGATTTTAAAAGCTTTTTCATCAATGAATTTTCCATCGCAAATTGGATTGATTGCAACGAGTTAGTTACACAGGCCCACTTAAGGCAGAGCCGTTTTGTACGATTATTCGGTCAATTTCAAGATATTTTTTGATGTCTAAAAAACACTTACCTTCAGATGAGTGTACAGATTCGTTGTAGCATTGCTTGCAGCAGAGACTTCGTGTTTACACAGCAAGCAGGTGCACTTTACCTTATTACCGTCTTTAGATTTAATTTTAAAGTATTTTCCATCAAACAGAGGGTGCACTAAATTGTTATCTGCAGATATAGCACTGTTTGATTCACCGGATTTGCTTGTTGAAGCCATGACACGCACACGATAAAGAAATCAACCGCTTTCGACTAAGAGTGGCACACAACTGATTGAACTGACACGTTGAAACATGAACCATGCTGTACTACACCGTCGACGCGTCGTACTGTGCTAGTACAGAACGTGTATTAAACCAGTAAAAGTATTTACATTTTTATACTTTGAGTATTTAAATACATTGTATTTAAATACTCATTAAAGTATTTAAATACTATATTTAAATACATGAAAAACAATGTATTTATAAATACAGTTCTAATTACACAAATGTATTTAAATACGTATTTAAATACAAATGTATTTAAATACTGCCCAGCTCTGTGTATTATAATAGACAATGGATAGATCTTTCTGGTACCATAGAAAACGGATCTTTGGGACCATGGCGGGCTCATCCCTGTCGCACGGAACGCCTCAATTAATATCATCAAATAGAACACATAAGTTAATTAAATAATATAACACAGTTAGGTATTTGAAAAACTCATAATATAATGTGTTTAAACTTATTTGTAAGTTTTAGGATCAGACGGGAAGAAGACGAAAGAATTCTTAATGCGAGGTGAAAAACTGGAATTCTCGAGGTTAGAGAGAAAAAGAGAGCGTAGAAAAAGACCAGAGCAGAGTCGGTAACAGTCACGCAGAGGGAAAAGTTAGTCGGTAACAGCCAAACAATTACCCTGGCAATTCACGGGAATTTCCTAGAGAATCAATGATAAAGTTCGGTCTAAACCAATTAAGATATTGCTTATATATACTGTATATATATTTATAAATATTGATGCAGATATTAATGACGGCGTTGTATCATGTTTCGCAGATGACACAAAGATATGCAAGGAAATATTGAAAGAAGGTGACATAGAAAAATTACAAAACGACGTTGAAACATTATTCACGTGGGCAGAAGACAACCATATGAAGTTCAACTAAGAAAAATTTCAACTTCTAAGCTATGGTAATAACAAGGAGCTAAAGAATAAAGGGGACAAAACTCTGCAAGCCAAACAGATAACACCAAATCCACAAGTCAGGGATTTTGGAGTAAAATGTTGTCTGATGCAGAATTCACAGGGCGCTATAACATCAAGATTACAACGACTAGAAAAATAATAGGAATCATCTGAAGGAGCTTCCGCAGCAGAAAAGCAAACATCACGATCAAATGATGGAAGAGTCTAGTGACTCTAGTCCTACCGATAATTGAGTATTGCCGAATATGCTGATAGGCCTAACGTAGCTAGGATTATGAATAAGTTGCGTATCGCTACCAATTCTGTAATCATAACAACTCGATTAACGTTCTCATCATTATTTCACAGATTTACGTGTGTAATTTTGAGAAAGTTTTTGGGTCCACCCCTTCATTAGTTACCTAGATACATACTGTACCTTTTTAGTTTATGGGATCTGTTTCCTGCCAATAAATTTTAGCATTGTCATTTTCGTCATTATATATTACTTTCACAACTCTCATAATGAGAAGGGCTCCCAATATGTGGATGACACCTTGATACATTCAAACAGCGATCTCGCATCCCTTAACGAAATAGTAAACAGAGACATAGCAAGAGTATGCGACTGGCTGAAAGCTGAAAGCCAATAAATTATCCTTAAAGAAAATCAAACACAAACTTGCTACTAATCACAAAGAAAGAAATTAATACCAGATTTCAATAGTATTGTCAATTCACACTTGATATCGCGCGTCAATGAAGGGAAATTATTAGGAATTGTGCTCGATGACAAACTATCTTTCCGTCAACATATTGAAACTATACATAATAAACCATCGAAATTCTCGTTTATCTTCTCCATTTCCTTCCGGCAAATACACTTAAAACGCTATACTTCCTCTCTCTCTCTCTCTCTAGTTTATCCGCATCTCGCGTACAATATTACCGCATATGGGAGTGCGTGCGATTACATCATTAACCCTTTAATCATAAACCAGAAGAGAATTATTATTAGAAAAATAAACAAGAGTAATTATCATGTTCATACATCAGGAATCTTCAAGCAACTGCGTATCTTAAAATTTAAAGCCATAGTTGAAATACGAATGACCTCCCTAATGTTCACTTACAAAACAATCTGTCCCGACCATATTAATCGAGAATATAATGAACAATCATATACGTCACGAACAACAAACAAGGTATATGGAGAATGAATATACCTCAAAGGCAAACTACGCTCTTTAATGTAATAGAAATTCTAACACTTATTTTGTGGTGGAAGTATGGAACAATCTAACGAATGAATTAAAAACAATCAATGCTCTCTCTCATCTTTTGTAAAGCGATTAAACGTTAACAAATCCCAGTTTAGTGAAGGGGCTCCTTTCTTTCTCCTTGCTATAATTTTCATTATTTTTCTTCTTAAAACTTCTCCCATCACTTTCCACCACAACTCGCATTTCAGTATCCTTTTTGCCTCTAATTAAAGTAGTGTACAGTAGGTACAGGTACAGTATATGTCTTAGTCTGTAAATTCCTTAGTTTTATACTAGTTTCATTATTCGTTGTATTTAGCTCCTAATATATGTGTATGTTCTAGTCCCAGTGGTGGCGAACTTATGGCACGCGTGCCCATTTTGGCACGCGATAAAATTTGCCTGGCACGCCTAAGCATAGAAATTGTTATCCAAAAAATGAGTATAAAATAATAGACTTAATGTTTATAATTTGGTGTAATATATATATATATATATATATATATATATATATATATATATATTATATATATATATATATATATATATATAATCATGCGGGTTGCTTCTACAGAGCTTCAATTTAATATTTAGGAAATCCAATGACAAGGAGAAATGTAAATGCCATGAAAAGTCTTCTTTAATGCGCAACGTTTCGAGCAATACGCTCATCTTCAGGCTGTTTAATAACAATGTGAAATTAAAATCAATATTGAATGAAAAACAAACAGAAAATTTCTATAACCTATTCGTAAAGACAAATTTTAAAAGACTGAGAAAAGAGGGTTAAATTCTAAGTTATACAGATTTACATATAAAATTAAGAAGCTATTTTTAAATACATATAGTAAATGTGAAATTAATACACTGGAAAAATTAACAATAGTACACTGGAATAATGGAACTAGCTACCTTACACTGCAGTTTCCGAGGCTGACTAATTTGAACAGAGACAAGAGATGGCGAGGGCGATTGGGGAAGGAGGGATTATAAGGAATTGGGGAAGGAGGAGGGATCATAGCAAATTGAGAGGGACGGCAGATGATCAACATTCAGACTAGGGGACAATGCTTTAATGAAAAGCGATTCTAAAATTCTTAGTGAGTTGGGACAAGTATTACAACCAAGAATTTTAAAATTGTCTAAAGTGACATCAATTCTACATTTAATGCTGTGTTCGCGAATACTCGAGGCTTCTTTAGTTTTTAAAATTTTACCTGTTCGGCCACTTATTCCCATATGCGAATAAAATCTAGCCCTGAGAGAGCGAACAGTGCTGCCAATGTAATTCCCAAGGAGACACCTAGGGCAGGTAAATAAATATACAACACCGCTACGCAACGAGTCAGCGGTGTTGTATATTTATTTACCTGCCCTAGGTGTCTCCTTGGGAATTACATTGGCAGCACTGTTCGCTCTCTCAGGGCTAGATTTTATTCGCATATGGGAATAAGTGGCCGAACAGGTAAAATTTTAAAAACTAAAGAAGCCTCGAGTATTCGCGAACACAGCATTAAATGTAGAATTGATGTCACTTTAGACAATTTTAAAATTCTTGGTTGTAATACTTGTCCCAACTCACTAAGAATTTTAGAATCGCTTTTCATTAAAGCATTGTCCCCTAGTCTGAATGTTGACTCATCTGCCGTCCCTCTCAATTTGCTATGATCCCTCCTCCTTCCCCAATTCCTTATAATCCCTCCTTCCCCAATCGCCCTCGCCCTCGGAAACTGCAGTGTAAGGTAGCTAGTTCCATTATTCCAGTGTACTATTGTTAATTTTTCCAGTGTATTAATTTCACATTTACTATATGTATTTAAAAATAGCTTCTTAATTTTTATATGTAAATCTGTATAACTTAGAATTTAACCCTCTTTTCTCAGTCTTTTAAAATTTGTCTTTACGAATAGGTTATAGAAATTTTCTGTTTTGTTTTTCATTCAATATTGATTTTAATTTCACATTGTTATTAAACAGCCTGAAGATGAGCGTATTGCTCGAAACGTTGCGCATTAAAGAAGACTTTTCATGGCATTTACATTTCTCCTTGTCATTGGATTTCTCCTAAATATTATATATATATATATATGATGAATAAAACCACGAAGGAAAAAGAAACACAAAGGGGTGCTCAAGCGCTTTCGTCTAATGACATCCTCAGGAACACTGGAGTGAAAGGACAGATCAAGGCAATATATAGGTTACAAAATAAACATACATACATACATATTCACATATATATACATATATACATATATATATATATATATATATATACATATATACATATATATAGTAAGCATAGAAAAAATTGTGGGAGGAGCCAACATTTATATGGTCACAGAAGAATAAAGAAATAAAAATAAATATAAATATAAATTGAGAAAAAATTAATTACAAAATAGTGCCTTAGTGATATATACTGTATGTCACAGCCTAAATAATCATAAAGAAATAAACAGGCAAATAAAAAAAACCCATAAATATACATACATACATATATATATATATATATAAAGACACTTTTAGCACTTTGGCCGACCTTCAATATAAATTCAAATGGCTTTTTTATGGAACAGGTCACAAAAGAATAAAGAAATAAAAATAAATATAAATATTGTAAGTGGAGTCTACCAATTCAAGCTCAAGAGGGAAGTTTTACAATCGATTTAATAGATGCTGCCAAATTGATATATATGTCACAAAAAAAAAAAAAAAAAAAAAAAAAAAAAAAAAAATTAATTATTAAAAAATAAAAAATAATAATAAATTGAAAGATAAATTTTAAGAGAGGCACACCAATTTATAAGGGAAAAAAATTACCACATATGCATATTATAGTCACAAACGAATAAAAAAGTACAAGTAAATATAAATTGGAAAACAAAATGATGCCTAGATGATATATAAAGAACAATAAATATATATACAACATATATACGGTATATATACGAAATATAAACGCAATATATACAGAATATATATATATATATATATATATATATGCATAAGGGAAAAAAATTACCAAATTTGTTTTTATAATTATTGTCTGAGAAAACGGTAGGTCGCAAAAGAATAAAGAAATAAAATAAATATAAATTGAAAAAATTACAAATAATACACGTACACATGTATACCCACATAACCAAATATATATATACATATACACACATATATACAAACACACACACACACACACACATATATATATATATATATATATATACAAGCTTGACCTTCACGAAATGAGAAATCATCCCGCAGAACCTTTGTGAGGTTGTAAGGTAAGGTAAGGTACATACAAATATACATATATATATATATATATATATATATTAATATTAACTGCATACATACATACATACATACATATACACACATACATACATACATATACACACATATACATACAAACACATTTAACTGCAATGACCACACACATACTCACATACACATACATACATACACATACACGCATACAGCAAACAATTGAAAAATAAAATTGTAAGGGAAACAACAGACAAAAACAAATTTTTTACCAAAGATTTAACAACCTGCCCTTTTTGTTTAAATCCATTCTGAAGGAATTCAGAGCAACGGGATCAAGTTGAAACAGACCTTTACTCATGTTAAGGTTATTTGTAAGTTGAATTATAGCCGACTCAAGAATATTTCTATTAACAATATTGCCTTGATCTGTCCTTTCACTCCAGTGTTCCTGAGGATGTCATTAGACGAAAGCGCTTGAGCACCCCTTTGTGTTTCTTTTTTCCTTCGTGGTTTTATTCATCATAAATACTTTTCACGTGTCACTTTCGTGAAATAATTTTTCATATATATATATATATATATAGTACAGGGCGTCCCAAAAAAATGTATACACACTTTAACAGCTGATAGCTCAATTGATGTTTCTTTCTTTCCAAGTTAAACCCATTAGAATTAATAATGGCAGTCAGACTAAGCTTTGAACAAAGGAAATTCATTCTAAAATGCTACTGGAAGTGTGAAAACGCAGTTGAATGCAAAGACAGTTTAGGAGGGAGTTTCAAACAGATCCACCAACGCGACTTACCATCACTCGAATTAGAGATAAGTTTGAAGCCGATGGAACTGTTCAGATGTCCACAAGAAGCGTTCCGGAAGACCACGGACATCGACAAGCCCCACAAAGCAAGAAAGAGTACTGGAAACGTATCACCAAAGTCCAAGAAAATCTGTGCGGCAAGCGAGTCGTGAGGTAGGAATTTCAGAATCGTCTGTCCAACGCATTTTGAAGCGCTGTCAATGGAAAAGTTACATTCCAAGATTAGTCCATGCTATTAATGAAGATGATGATGATCCGACCGAAGAGTGGAGTATTGCGAGTGGTACTTGGCACGATGTGGATGTGGATTGGACGAAGGGGTTTCGTAGAATACCCTCCGCGTTCACCAGACCTCACACCACTAGACTTTTTTTATGGGGATACTTAAAAGCAAAGTCTACGCTATAAAACCTGCAACAGTCGCTGAATTGAGAGCAGCCATTGAACGAGAATGCACACAAATACCAACGAAATGTTTCGTGATGTTTGCGATTCCATTGCTTCGCGTTATCAGCAGTGCTGGACCAGAACGGACGTCAGTTTGAAAACAGGCGTTGACAAACAATTAAATAATGTCTGTAGATTCTATTACATTTTGAAAATGAAATGTATTTTAATAACACTGCCTTTATAAGTATTTAAAGTGTGTATACATTTTTTTGGGACGCCCTGTATATATATATATATATATATATATATATATATATATATATATATAATATATATATATAATATATATATATATATAAACTTTGGTGGGCACGCGAATTATTTTTTTATGGTTTACATGGTTTGTTTTGGCACGCGACTGTAAAAAGGTTCGCCACCCCTATTCTAGTCTGTAAACTCCCTTTGGTATTTTAAGTCTATTATAAAAATCTATAACAACCTTATAATCATATCTGTTATATAATTATTATTAATATAACTGCGTCTCGGTGGTGTAGTGTTAGCGTCGCTGACTACGAATCCATCGGCCACGGGATCGAGACCCGGTGACGGCAGGCTGCGCGCAGCAAACCCAGCTGTACATACTCTTCCACACAATAAAAAGAATTGGCTAGTAGATAATGGGTAAGTGGTTAAGACGCTGGGCTGCTGCTGGTGGGGCGTGGTTCGGATTCCACGTTAAATTGTAGGTCTAAGGTGAAGTGACAAGCTTGAACTTCGTCAGAATGAACAATTCGGGCGGAAGTAAAACCAACTTTAACCAAAGCCATCTAATTAGTAGATTTAGGTCTTTAAAGCGTGCACGCTTGGTAAAGGCATTTTAGAACTGTATACACCATCTGCATTTAATAATTAAATTATACCCATCTATAAAAACTGTATGTATATATTTGTAAATAAATAAAACAAATGAAGGATCTTATTAAAAATTTGGACTGTGTCAAATTTTTTTGAAAATGTTGTCACTAGTACAGTTTGTTTGCAGGAATAGTGCCAGCTTCTGCAAACGAACTCGCATAAACAGTAATTTTTGTTGTTATTAATGTTCCCCGGTCAATTGAATGCCCGGTTAGGTCAATTGAATGCCCGGTTAGGTCAACTGAATGCCAGGTTAGGTCAACTGAATGCCCGGTTAGGTCAACTGTACGCCCTTGACGATTGGTTAGGTTGAGTCATAATATTTTCGTTAGTTTTAACGAAAATATCACGACTTAACCTAACCATTCGTCAAGGGCGTCGTACAGTTGACCTAACCGGGCATTCAGTTGGCCTAACCGGGCATTCAACTGACCAAACCGGGCATTCAATTGACCGGAGGCAACTCGCAAGTAGATAGATTACAGCACTGCATTATCATATGCTCACATTACAACAATAATATTCACGCTAAACTAGTGTAAGCAGGCAACAAATAAACATTAATAACAACAAAATTAGTTTTTTTTGCGAGTTCGTATGGAGAAACTGGCACTATTCCTGCAAACAAACGCCAATAAAATGTTAAATATTTATTTCCGCAAAAAATGAGTTGCATACTTAGAATTAGCATAAAAAACTGTACTAGTGACAAAATTTTCAAAAACATTTGACGCAGTCCAAATTTTTAATAAGATCCCAAATGAATTATCATTACCATATATATATATATATATATATATATATATATATATATATATATATATATATATATATATATATATATATTGGTACTGTCGTTACGCGTACTTTTTATTTCCTTATTTTTTCTTTTTGCAATATTAGGCTGTGGGTACTTTTTATCATTACTTGTTTCAGTACGTGTCTTATTTTTATTTCTCTTTCAGTCATAATTTTTAGTTTTTTAAATTTATTATTGTTGGGTTTATCTTATCGTTTATTACCTTCAAGAATATTATACTATTTTATGGGATTTGTATCCTACCAACAAAGATTATCATTATCATTGTCATTTGTAACTGGGTACGTAAATAAATAATAGCTAGGCTCACGGTATATCAAGGACCTCGTATAGGATTATAACAAATAAAAGAAGATACACTTATATGGATAATATGTGGATAATATATGGATAATATTTGGATAAAACTATAATTAATAGAGTATCTAATGTGAATTTTTTAGGTGTATTTAGATATAAAAAAACAACAACTTTGAAAAGGTACGTGCAAACACACATTAAGCAAACTCTAAAAATTTACTTTTATCTTTCAGAACTAAAACACCACGTTTTATAATACATACACCTCAATCTATATTACACCCTCGCATACCCTCACGTCCTATATGACACTGAGTGTAAAGAAATACGAGTCATTATATTATTTATCCATTAAACTTACTGCCAAAAAATAAAATTCAGAATCATATCAAACGCCAAAACCAACAGAGACCACACAAATCCTATGTTCAAATCCCTAAAACTTCTTAAGCTAAGTGAACTGCACAGCTCACAAGTTGTTAGATATTTACTCACATATTCATCATATTGTTAATTAGGGAAATTATACCAAACAACCAAGTAAACCATTCAGTGAATCTAAGACATAATAAAACCTAATTTCACACTTGAGGCATCAAAGAGATTCCTCTCATGACGAAGGAGATGAGATTTGGAGTAATTTGGAAGCACTTTCAAGAGGAAACACTTTCTCGTACAAATTTTTGCACTTAACCCTATATGGACAGAATTTTCTGTATGGTTAAGTTATAAATGTGTGTATATGAAAGGTTAGAAATTTGTAACGGTTGTCCATATAGGGTTAAGTAAAAGGGAAAACTTGGATGGACATTAACTTTCCCCCATCTTCACCTTTCTCCCCTCCCCCACACCCCCGTATCTTATTCTTTCATTGCTTTTAAAATCTTTATATGAAATTCAAAGTTAAATAACTATTTTTTCAAAAATAAAAAATATTTATACCTCATTTAAGTTTGTGAAAGTTAATATTAATCAATGTATATGTATGTATAACCTTGGTTACTTTGGTTTTGTTTCCGCCCGAATTGTTCATTCTGACGAAGGTCAAGCTTGTCACTCCACCTTAGACCTATAATTTAACATGGAATCCGAACCACGCCCTATTCCCAGCGTCTTAACCACTAGGCTACCCAGGGTACCCATTTATCTACCAACCAATTTTTATTGTGTAGAAGAATGAACAGCTGGGTTTTGCTACGCACCGCCTGCCGTCACCGGGTTTCGATCCCGGGATGGATGCCGATGGATTCGTAGTCAGCGACGCTAATCACTACACAACCGAGGCGCATTATATATATATATATATATATACACATACACACACATGTGTGTGTGTGTGTGTGTGTATGTATTTATGTATGTGCATGCGCTTTTCACGTGTACGTGTATGTATATATATTTCTTGTTGCGCCTGATATCATCACCACGTACAAATAGAGTAATAAATTATTATTATTATTATTATTAATATTATTATATCATTTATTAATTACTTTGTTAACGTGTTTATCTATTATGTATTGTGGGAATCGGTGGAATTTAAGGGTAACTTAAATATTTTTTCCTAAATCTTAACCAAACATATCTTCCATAAATCGACCATGTTAGCTAAATTGAATCAATTATAATGACTTCTCAATCCTCATAATTAAAATAATAAATTATTCCAATCCATGCCATCGTCCGTGGATCAGTGGATAACACCTTTTCCCTATAAACTATAAACGAAGCGAAGACACTGAAGCTAGGGGTTCAAATCTCGATTATGCTGGTAATAAAATCCGGGAGCTAACGAAATAATTCGCATTAATTGGTTTGAGAACTGTTGGCCAATTTCTAATTTAAAAAAAAAAAAAAATATATATATATATGTTAAACACAGACCGTGCATGGAACAAGGAACTCTTCTGGGAAAATTAAATCCACTATAGTCCGAATAAGTAATGGTAAATGACAAATACCATAGTTTTCTTTTTCATGATTTTAGCCCGACGTGGGCAACGGGTCTCTCGCAAAGAGATCCCAGAAGAGTTCCTTGTTCCATGCACGGTCTGTGTTTAACATATAATTTTCTCAGGGAACCATTCTGAGTTTGTGTGTATATATATATATATATATATATATATATATATATAACAAGCACAAAACTAAAAAATTATTATGTAATTAGAGACAAAATTCAAATATTTTTAATCCTTTGAAAGTGACTGACGTGATGCGTGATGAGGAGAACACCCAAGTATGAATGAAACTCGTAAAAGCACTGAATATTCTAAAACTGGAAAGTACACATAAAAAGTTTTTACCCGAGCTGTATAAATATATCTTTATTTGTTTAAAAATCACCTACAATTGTCGTTATACTACAATACATTTCTGTAAAAAAAATTCACCAAATTTATTTAAAAATAGTTTTTTACTTCAAATTTAAATTTCTTTATTCAAAAAATATTTTTAACACAAATGTTACACATTATTTTAATGGAAAAATATTTCTTTGATTAATAATTTTCATAGAAAATATTAATTTTTAACTAATTCTAAAAGTCGTTTTTAGTTTTAAAAAGCTCATTTTTTTTTTATTTTATCCAAAAATAGAGTTTTTAAATGCAATTATAAAATTATTTACGTAAAAAAATTTAGATGATAAAATTATAATTTAGAGAAACAGAATAAATACCCAATTTGTCAAACACATTCACAACTCCGATTGGCGTGGCGAGAAGGGTACTCTGTACGTTCTTTGAGAGATATCTCAGAGAGAGAGTAGGGATAGGGATAAGAGGTCAAATCCGATAAGGGTAAAATAAAATTATTTATTTATTTTTGTATGTATAATGTACGTAAATGAACACATTTTTAGTGAATTTAAAAAGTTAAAAAAAAAAATTTTAATACGAAAATTTTAGGAAGTTCGTTTAAAATTTATGTGGTAAATTAATTCCAAATTAACCGTAATTTACTATATTTAATTTAAATAATTTTTATAGTTAAAACATTAAGCAAATATTTTCGTAAATTTAATAAAAAAAAAAATCTTTCTTTTGAGGTTTTTAATTAATGTAAAATAAATGATTCGTAATTAATTAACAAATTAAAAACTTTTAATTTAAAAAGTTGTTGTTGTTTTTAAACGTACAAAAATTAACGAAAGAAAAAAATTATACTTCGTGTAAACAAAATTTAATTTATGAATTAACAAATATGATTTTTTTTTCTTTAATCCTCTCCCCTCTCCCCCGCAAAATAAAATCTTGCAAAAAAAGACAATCTCTGTACAGCTCTTATCTTCTTATCAAAAACTGTTCGGAAACATTTATAAAATGATAACAAGTTAACTGTTATGAACGACAAAAAAGACTTAAAACAACAACAACAACAACAACAACAATAATAATACTAATAATAATACTAATAATAATAATGATAATAATAATAATAATTATTATTATTATTATTATTCTCAGTGTCATTAATTATGAACTTCGTATATTTTATAACGCCATTAATGACATCAGAAAATATAGCACCGAAAATGCGAGTGTTTCCATTATTTTGTCCAACTCTTGTAAATAGGTAATGGGAAAGATGAAGCCCAAATCCTTTATGAAAAGATCACAATAGGAAAACATCTTTATAAAATTTGCCTCGCCATAATTGGATCTTTTGATCTTGCCGCTTTTGAAACTTCGGTTATCAATTAGTAATTGATCTTCCAATCAAAGAATCAAAGAGAATTTGGTTCTATAGATATGATTCTCTAATTATTATATTAAAGCTGTTAACTACCTCATATATATATATATATATACAGGGCGTCCCAAAAAAATGTATACACACTTTAACAGCTGATAGCTCAATTGATGTTTCTTTCTTTCCAAGTTAAACCCATTAGAATTAATAATGGCAGTCAGACTAAGCTTTGAACAAAGGAAATTCATTCTAAAATGCTACTGGAAGTGTGAAAACGCAGTTGAAGTGCAAAGACAGTTTAGGAGGGAGTTTCAAACAGATCCACCAACGCGACTTACCATCACTCGAATTAGAGATAAGTTTGAAGCCGATGGAACTGTTCAGAATGTCCACAAGAAGCGTTCCGGAAGACCACGGACATCGACAAGCCCCACAAAGCAAGAAAGAGTACTGGAAACGTATCACCAAAGTCCAAGAAAATCTGTGCGGCAAGCGAGTCGTGAGGTAGGAATTTCAGAATCGTCTGTCCAACGCATTTTGAAGCGCTGTCAATGGAAAAGTTACATTCCAAGATTAGTCCATGCTATTAATGAAGATGATGATCCGGACCGAAGAGTGGAGTATTGCGAGTGGTACTTGGCACGATGTGGATGTGGATTGGACGAAGGGGTTTCGTAGAATACCCTCCGCGTTCACCAGACCTCACACCACTAGACTTTTTTTTATGGGGATACTTAAAAGACAAAGTCTACGCTATAAAACCTGCAACAGTCGCTGAATTGAGAGCAGCCATTGAACGAGAATGCACACAAATACCAAACGAAATGTTTCGTGATGTTTGCGATTCCATTGCTTCGCGTTATCAGCAGTGCCTGGACCAGAACGGACGTCAGTTTGAAAACAGGCGTTGACAAAACAATTAAATAATGTCTGTAGATTCTATTACATTTTGAAAATGAAATGTATTTTAATAAACACTGCCTTTATAAGTATTTAAAGTGTGTATACATTTTTTTGGGACGCCCTGTATATATATTATATATATATATATATATATATATATATATATATATATATATATATATATATATATATATATATATATATATATATATAAACTTTGGTGGGCACGCGAATTATTTTTTTATGGTTTACATGGTTTGTTTTGGCACGCGACTGTAAAAAGGTTCGCCACCCCTATTCTAGTCTGTAAACTCCCTTTGGTATTTTAAGTCTATTATAAAAATCTATAACAACCTTATAATCATATCTGTTATATAATTATTATTAATATAACTGCGTCTCGGTGGTGTAGTGGTTAGCGTCGCTGACTACGAATCCATCGGCCACGGGATCGAGACCCGGTGACGGCAGGCTGCGCGCAGCAAAACCCAGCTGTACATACTTCCACACAATAAAAAAGAATTGGCTAGTAGATAAATGGGTAAGTGGTTAAGACGCTGGGCTGCTGCTGGTGGGGCGTGGTTCGGATTCCACGTTAAATTGTAGGTCTAAGGTGAAGTGACAAGCTTGAACTTCGTCAGAATGAACAATTCGGGCGGAAGTAAAACCAACTTTAACCAAAGCCATCTAATTAGTAGATTTAGGTCTTTAAAGCGTGCACGCTTGGTAAAGGCATTTTAGAACTGTATACACCATCTGCATTTAATAATTAAATTATACCCATCTATAAAAACTGTATGTATATATTTGTAAATAAATAAAACAAATGAAGGATCTTATTAAAAATTTGGACCCTGTGTCAAATTTTTTTGAAAATGTTGTCACTAGTACAGTTTGTTTGCAGGAATAGTGCCAGCTTCTGCAAACGAACTCGCATAAACAGTAATTTTTGTTGTTATTAATTTCCCGGTCAATTGAAACTAGCCCGGTTAGGTCATTGAATGCCCGGTTAGGTCAACTGAATGCCAGGTTAGGTCAACTGAATGCCCGGTTAGGTCAACTGTACGCCTTGACGATTGGTTAGGTTGAGTCATAATATTTTCGTTAGTTTTAACGAAAATATCACGACTTAACCTAACCATTCGTCAAGGGCGTCGTACAGTTGACCTAACCGGGCATTCAGTTGGCCTAACCGGGCATTCAACTGACCAAACCGGGCATTCAATTGACCGGAGGCAACTCGCAAGTAGATAGATTACAGCACTGCATTATCATATGCTCACATTACAACAATAATATTCACGCTAAACTAGGTGTAAGCAGGCAACAAATAAACATTAATAACAACAAAAATTAGTTTTTTTGCGAGTTCGTATGGAGAAACTGGCACTATTCCTGCAAACAAACGCCAATAAAATGTTAAATATTTATTTCCGCAAAAAATGAGTTGCATACTTAGAATTAGCATAAAAAACTGTACTAGTGACAAAATTTTCAAAAACATTTGACGCAGTCCAAATTTTTAATAAGATCCCAAATGAATTATCATTACCATATATATAATTATATATATATATATATATATATATATATATATATATATATATATATATATATATATATTGGTACTGTCGTTAACGCGTACTTTTTATTTCCTTATTTTTCTTTTTGCAATATTAGGCTGTGGGTACTTTTTATCATTACTTGTTTCAGTACGTGCTTATTTTTATTTCTCTTTCAGTCATAATTTTTAGTTTTTTAAATTTATTATTGTTGGGTTTATCTTATCGTTTATTACCTTCAAGAATATTATACTATTTTATGGGATTTGTATCCTACCAACAAAGATTATCATTATCATTGTCATTTGTAACTGGGTACGTAAATAAATAATAGCTAGGCTCACGGTATATCAAGGACCTCGTATAGGATTATAACAAAAAAAGAAGATACACTTATATGGATAATA
>JAJOZX010002678.1:312500-487500 GCA_023014485.1 Bathynomus jamesi | reverse complement strand
ATATGAAGCCAGTGTTTTACACAATCTTCCAACTATTTTTAACAGAAAAGGAGGGGGGAGTAGGGGTAATGGGGGAGGGGGATTATGCAACAAGAGGGGAGGGGTTAGTCCCCAAGTTGCATCAAGAGGCGGTGAGGGGTTTTTTGGGGGAGAGGGAGAATGACCTTCTCCCAAAAGGGGTAACCCTAACCTTTTGAGCTTCGCATTCTGAGCCAGTGGGTTAAAAATTTGTGAAGCTATATTTAAAATGTGAAATAGTATTTTTGTCTTCATCTCGGTACTCTGCGAAGGCTCTGCTTGTATAGTAGAAAAAAAAATAGTCAAGTTATTTTTAGTATTTTTGCTTTATTGGAGGTAATTTTAGCTTTGTAAAGGCATTTCTATAACTTTTATGCCCACCACTTGCTTGGAGTGAGCTGATTGTATTAAATGTGAAGCTCAAGATTTTCATGGCTGCGTTCTTTTCTATAGTTTTATTGCGATGCTGTGTGCTTTCGGGTCCAGTAATTACAACACTAGGTATATGTATTCTTTTCTATAGTTTTATTGACTAAATAGATGAACCGACAGTAATTGGGGGGGCCGCATGCCCCCAGTTACTGGGGGTTTGATGTTGAAGCTCGATATTCAGAAAACGTTCCGTCAACTATTTTTGTCCTCTCTAACCATGTAATTATTATTTCAAAAATTCATCAGCTTTTTTAGGAGACCCAAAAGTTCACGGACAGAGACGGACGGACAGACAAACAGAAAGACACACAACTTGCTTTTATAAGTAGATATGTATTATTACTTCCTTATGTTCCAGGTAACTTATCGGAAAATACTGTAATTTGAAATCCCTGTAAGGCTCAACACTTGGAACAGTGTAGTGAGCGTACTAAAAAATTGTTGGATAGGCCTGTTTTATGTTCAAGGTTAAAAACCAAACTTGTAGTACATCTAAAGAATTTGTAGGTCGGGAAAGATGCATTATACAGGTGATGCTCTTAATATATCACAATTTACCCGTGGTCACGAGAAAGGACTGTCAAAACGTGGTAGTGCGTGAAAAGTAGCTGTCCTTCCAAGTTTTGGCTTGTCAAACGTGACTATTCTCAACAACATTGGGAATTTTTTCAGACAAATATGAAGAAGCTAACCATAGAAAGGTCAGAAAGGTCATTAACAATTATACAACACACGAAAAACAAGGGTGACCTCGCAAATGATGACAGACAGATTCTCAGACAAAAAATCTTAACGTTATTTGCATTATTGGCGCAAATGCACGAAACGGCGAAAACCCATGCTGACAACCGCCAATATAAAGCGGAGATTAACTTCTACCAAAGATGATACGCGAATCCATGTCAGTTTAGAGGTTTGCTTTGCCATCAGTCGAGTCTCACTTTCACTCACTTCAAAAAGATGAATGCCGAGTATGGACAATGGACAATCTGAAAACCAGTAGAAGACCATCGTGCTGATTCTTTGAAGATCCTGGCTCCCATTCTCGGTTTGAACTTCGGATTTTATCAATTAAAGAGTTTTTCTGGGTCTTTCTTGGTGGGGTATTGGTTGGGACAGTGGTGCACCCAAGGGGGAGCAGCTTGTTATTTGTTCCCCTCCCCTCCCCCTTCCCTATCACCCTTCCTCCACATTAGACTGCTTTCCAGTCCTTGTATAAAAAATAAAATTATATGCTGTGTGACGTCACTGACGTTTTGGAGCTAAAAAAAAAAAACCACGAAAATTGGATATTGTCATTTAATGTATGTTAATTTGGAAAAATAAATTAACAGTATTTCACGCTTACATGCTTAAACTTACTGGAAGCAAATATTTTTAGATTTCAGGCACTCTCGCCGAAAGGAATTCCTGGATGCACCACTGGGTTTCGATCTCACGTAAAACTGTAGGTCCCCTCCGTCGTGTGACCTTGATGTAGGAAGAAGGGTAAATAACCGTAAACATTATTATCATCTGAAGAACCCTGTTTGTGGCCTACACTTCAAAATGACTTCAGTGTCATGGTATTGGCATTAATTTGAGATAGTGGAAAGACTGACCGAATACTTATGGAGGGACGTCTTCATTCGGCTAAATACTTATTCAGTCTTCACAGTCATCTCTTCCTATTGATCCAAAAATATACACCGAAGTTAAATACTTTTATGATGGCACTCTGTGGCACTGTGACATAAATTATGACTCCAAAACCACCATTCAGTCGAAGAGACCAATGGGGTCCCAGGTTTCTCCTTGGGGTACCTCGTCCTAGGGTATTTCCTTGGGATACCGCGGCTCTAGGTATTTTCTTTGAGTACTTCGGTTCCAGGTTTTTCCTTGAGGTCCCTCGAACCCAGGTTTTTCCTTGAGGTAACCCGAATCTACGTTTTTCCTTGAGGTACCTCGAACCCCCAACACGAATTCCATCGAACACGTTTAGAGACACTGATTGTTACTCGCGAATACGAGGACCTCCTCTCGCATCTGTTGAAAGTCTAAGGGAAAATTGAATTGAAATTTGCTCATACAAACCCAAAAAAAACCTCATTGCTTCTGTGCCAAGAAATATCTAAAGGCATTCGTGAGATCTCTGAAAACCTCTTCGATATTAACTAATGGATTTTTGTTTACATCTTCTACGTGAAGGTCATGTACAGTTTCGGAAAAAAGCTCGCCAACAAATATAACATTTCTAAAAAACATTAAAAAAATAGTAATTGGTAAAATTTTGATTTTATTTATTTTATTCTTTTTGATGACACAAATTAAATTTAAAAACTAAAACCTAATTATTGTCAAATAATAATAATATTTTAGGCTTTTGAAATTTTTTTTTTTTTTTTCCCAAAACTGTATCATAGAAAAGTTTATTTTTTGCTAAAGAGATGCTGACGTTATTCTTGCAAGTTTCTCTCTCTCTCTCTCTCTCTCTCTCTCTCTCTCTCTCTCTCTCTATATATATATATATATATATATATATATCAGTTGTATAATGATCAAGCAACATTTGCTTTTCAACATTTTCAACATTTTCAACATCTGACCAATAAAATTATAACAATTTATTTTTCAGAGATTTTTCCGAGTGTTCACCACATTTTGACGAGGATATATATATATATATATATATATATATATATATGCACGGTCTGTGTTTAACATATATATATATATATATATATATATATAGCCTACGTATATGTTATAAATTGTAAGTATGATTTAATATGAATTGATGTAGGAGGAAATTATTCTTTGCAGTGCTTCTGTTCTCGAAACAAAAACACATCATTTGGGTCAACTGGAATTTAGTTGGAACCGTGTTGTGTGTGTGTGTGTGTGTGTGTGTGCGCGCGCGCGCTTCACTTAAAAGCGAACAGGTCAACACGTGTGCATCAGGATGGAGGTTTATCCCGACAAGGACTGTTCCAATCCATTCTAAGAAATATCGGAGTAGATTCAGTGACGATCCCGCTGTTCGTAATGTATTTGGCTCGACGCAGTTCTTCTTTTAAAGGGGAACTTATTTATCCCGCTTGGTGGCGTTACCACTCACGTTTCATTCCCCTCAGTTGGACGAGGAAGTTAAAAAAAAAATCAACAACTAATCAACCAGACTGAAGTTTATTCTTGGCCGTGTTTTGAATCCTCGTTTTTAAGTGTAACTTTTTGCTTCACTTTTTCCACACTTAAATCGCGCAATGTTCCTCTCTTTTGTTTCGTGCGAGCTCAGACCTAATTCACGAAATCTATCTCAGTAAGATAAGTCGATTTTTAAGGTTAACTTTGGTTGGAAGATGCCATTCCCTATTCCTTGTAATTGAGCAATATCCTTTAGTTTATATCCTGTAAGTAATTAAGCGGGACAATATCAAAGCCTTTAAGGGGGAATCATTGCTTGGTTATCTTCGTTTTTAAGAGTCCTAAACTAACGCCACGTTCATGCTCCGTTTTAATCTTTACCTCTTTCGATCCCATCGTTTCTCGTTTTCAGGTTTCGAAGGAAACTTTCGATACTTGAGGTTTGTTCGTATTTGGGGGGTTCATCCCATTAACGCCGATTTAAGGTTTTTGGAGTTCATTTGTTACGGAGTTCTTCCTTTGTTATCGACCTTATCTGTGGTCCTTATCTGACGTCTTTATCTGACCATTTTGTGATTAATTTTGACAAATATTTATGTCTGGTGTCGTTTCAAATTTCTATTTCTTTCGATTCATTACGGTTTCATGCATTCATCAGATTTGACTTCCTATACAATTCCTACGAACGAAGCGATGCTGCTCTTTTTATGCTTTAGTTAATCCGCAAAAAAGCCCCCCCCCCCTTCCTCTCTCTCTCTCTCTCTCTCTCTCTCTCTCTCTCTCTATCTATATATATATATATATATATACTAGCGGAGCGACCCGGCGTTGCCCGGGTGAAAGTTGAACGCTGAGAACCCGCCCTTCGTGCGGATAGCAAAAATATCCGGCCGTACTATTCACCTAACCGGGCATTCAATAATTTTTTCCGTAGGTTTCGATTAATTTTAAGCAACTTTAGAATGAGACGTGATTGTTAAAATTAACCAACTGGTTAGGTTAATTAAATGCCCAGTTAGGTCAACTGAGTGCCCGATTAGGTTAACTGAATGCTGGTTAGGTTAATTGTACGCCCTTGGCGATTGGTTAGGTTAAGTCGTGATATTTTCGTTAGTTTTAACGAAAATATCACGACTTAACCTAACCAATCGTCAAGGGCGTACAGTTGACCTATCCGGGCATTCAATAATTTTACGTAGGTTTCGATATATATATATATATATATATATATATATATATATATATATATGAAAATTATTTCACGAAAGTGACACGTGAAAAATATTTATGATGAATAAAACCACGAAGGGAAAAGAAACACAAAGTGGTGCTCAAGCGCTTTCGTCTAATGACATCCTCAGAAACACTGAGGATAGTGTTCCTGAGGATGTCATTAGACGAAAGCGCTTGAGCACCACTTTGTGTTTCTTTTCCCTTCGTGGTTTTATTCATCATATATATATAATATATATCGTAGCTGACACCACATAGCCTATGTTCTTTCCCGGCCTCAATTACTCCTATCCCCCAAGTCTCATCCAAATCTGGCCAATGGTTTGGCCGCCCATAAGTAACAAAGTTCGCAGTTCGACCGTCACAAATATTATATATATATATATATATATATATTCCATACTTCCCACGCAATTCAAAAGTACGCGAATTTTGACCCGTAAAATTTATTTTCTTCCTCCCTTTATTTCCTGAAGGAACTTATCCCTTTATTCCTCCATAGATATCCTCTGTCGTGAGTAAGTATAATTGACAATGAGACGACATTATTATCAAAAAGATGGCTATAAAGGCGTCATCTTCCTTTAGTCTATCTAATTATCCTTCTTCAGGTAATAAAAGACGATCTTCAATTAAGAGCGGCACTTTTTCGCTTCTACTTTGTTACTGTATGAAAATGCCTCCTTCTGGCTTCCTTTCCTCCTTCGTCTCTCTCTCTCTCTCTCTCTCCTTTTAAAGGGGTAAGTGTTTATAGTCCTGTTCGAAGAATACTTAAGTACTGAAAAGGTTTTAATTGCGCGATATTGTCATTGCATATGCAAAGCTGACTCCCTTCGTCTGGCTTCGTTTGGAGTTCAGATTCGTTTGTGGGGGGAAGATCCTCATATAGAGGAAGGAAGAGCAGGTCGAATCAGATGGTGGGAAGTGTGTTTGTCTACACATTAACTGAACAGTTCAACTAATTCTATCTCTCTCTCTCTGCCCAAAGGGCCTAAGGTCTTTAAAAATCCCCTGCCCTCACGAGATAAAATTAAGTGCAATTCTGCGCGCTTTATTGTATTTTTAATAATATACATATAAAAAGGTGAAAATGAGGTAGAGACTAACAAAAGACCCAACCTCTAGTTAAATGAGGTGTGTAAACAAGGTGTAACCGTACATAAGAGAGCGCTTTTCCACTCCTTTGAGACTTTAAAAACAATTTCAAACTCTCAACCGACCTATACGCGTGGTAAAATCCTATAATTAATTTAGCTTCCCCTTTATTTAATCCCTGAAGCGTTTTCTATGACCACTGCGATAGTTTCAGGACAGTTATACAACGACAATAATTATCATCCATTTTATTTGTTATTTTTATCTTTTCAAATAATTCATTTCGCTTTAACGAACAAAAAAAAATTTCTTTGTTGAATAAATCCTTACAAAAAAATTAAAAAGAAGCTTTTACAGATGAATTTATAGAATTAATTATATAATTAATTTTGTAATGCCTTTTCTGAGTTTCATGTAAAATTAATAACGTTGTTTGCCTTAATCTTCACTTGTAAAGCCTGAAACTTCTATTATATATATAGTACTCGCATACATACATGTAGTTGTACACTCTTGTTTTTTTCAGGATCGAAGTTCAAAAGTGGTTGTACATGCGACCGCATGTGGTAGCATTACTTTTCATTTGTGGCATTTGATAAAGGAGAGAGTTGCTTTCTAGGGACGTCCCTGGTGAGGGACTTGTCTCAGGAACTTGTGAAATAATTTCTGAATGTTAATAATTGAATATTTTATAGATTTCGCTGTTTCTTCCACCAAATATTAAATAATTCTTGATCTCGAATGTTCAGAAACTTTTCCAGCTTTGTTGTTGTTGTTTTGTTGTTGTTGTTGTTGTTGTTTAACTTCCTTCATAACATCTATAATATCATATGATGGAGCAGGGCTACTTCTAAGACAATTTTAGTCGGTGGGTTAAAATAGTTTTTTGTATTTGTATATTATTACAAATAACACAAATCAAATCAAATGTATATGTATATGCTCATATATATATATATATATATATATATATATATATATATATATATATATATATATATATATATATATGCTCTTATTTTATTTTAGTAGGTGGGTGAAATCTTTCTGTACGTGGCTGTTCTCAAAGCTCTTTTATGTTAGTAGTAGGGCTGGGCATCATCCGGGATCCCGAGATATTATTATTTCACCCCATACTCAAGCGAAAACGGTTTTCAAAGTTTACAAAAAAGGTGAACGAAAACTTCAATTGTGAAAAATTTTTGCATGAAATAAATATACCTCATAATAAAACTTTAAAAGTCTCCCCTGAAAATAGAATACGGGAAAATCCCGGGATCGAAATCCCGGGAAATGAGCTGTCTACTTTACTTCATCCAGGATATCGGATGCCAGCCCTAGTTAGTAGTATGTGCGAAAAAATGTAGAAGGGTAATGGACTCCCGTGCTTTATTATTAGAGATCCTGAGAATAGAAACCCAGAAACATTAAAAATTTCTTCATCTTATTATTTAAATGAATGTTTTAAGCTTATTGACAACGAAAACAATTTAGTGCAGCCACAAAACAGGTGATTAAATTCAAAGTAAATAACGTAATAGAAGATAAAATTGTGACTTCAAATGTGTTGAAATAGTTGAAGAACGAAGTTTTTGTTAATGTTAGATAAGTATTTATTTAGGCCTACTTTATAATACTTGTCACAACTTTTAAATGTTTCAGTCATTCATCATTAGAATGATTAAAATGTACATAAATCTTGATTTACTTTAAAGTTTAATAAAGGGGCCTTATACACAAAAGTTAGGCTATGGTGGAAAGAGCTGAGGGTATCTGATAGTTCAGTGACAAACTTAGTGGTGAGGCTCTGGTTCATTACTGCTTGCTGGATACTGGGTTGGTGTGAGTTGGCCACTTATCCTGTTAAAGATGATCCTTGGGATACACTCACTCTCACATTGTGGGGAAATTAACTTGCTCAAAATGTTTTGGCTGCTCTCTCTACCAAGACTGGTATGTCATAATAGGCTAAATTTTATATTTTGTAGTTGGTAATTAATTTTATCAAATTATGTAATACCTACCATAACAATAACTCAATAACGGGTTAATATGCAACAGAGAATAGGATATGAAGACAGACCAGATCACTTCTTTAATAATTTAGAAATTTTGAATCTTGCCTGTTGTAAGCTTTGAGCGAATGATTCTCACTGCAAAATCACAGATATGTATTACAATGATATCATATCCCTATTAGGCATTAGCCAAGGGTTGCAGGAAGCAGAGCTGGGCACTTGCTGCATATTTTGCGGTACTGCGGTACTGCGGTACTACCAAACTACCAAACCGGTACCAAACCGGTACGCGGAAATTTGAATGCGGTAGCGGTACTGCGGTACTTTCAGCAATCCTTTGCGGTACTGCGTTATGCGGTCCCGGTTTGGTAGTTTGGTAGTACCGCAGTACCGCAGTACCGCAAAATATGCCGCAAGTGCCCAGCTCTGGCAGGAAGAACCATGGTTAAGTCTTTCAACTGTCATACTAAAATTATTCCTGGATGGAATGTTGTTATTGACCTTCTGAAGAGAGGATGAAAAGACACTTGTGGTTTATGGTACCCTCATGGTAAACCCAGAATAGGGCTGATTTGTATGGATATGTATAGAAGTAGGATTCAATATAAAGTAGCCATAAGACAGTGTAAACAAGAAGAGGAAATAGTATGGGAAGGGTTATTCTTAATATGGAATGCAATGAAATACCTTTGTGAGGGTCCAGGAAAAATACCCAGACTTAATTTCCTGAAATTAAGAGTCTGATTAAAGAGTTAGAAACTGGTTCTGCCTCAGGGGTAGATACCCTATCAAATGAGCACTTAAAATATGCCAATGATATGGGGAGTCTGCACATCTCATTGCTTTTTCAACTGTAGTTACTCGTAGTTATATTCTTGTAGAGTTTATAAAGGTATATATCTTGCCCCTTGTCAAAAATAAATAGGGGACATTCTATCCAGCTGTCGCCTCTTGCTTTTCGAAACTACTAGAGAAACTCTTGCTAAGCCGATTAAATAATTACTTATGGGCATCTCCTAATCAGTTTGATTTTAAAAGGTCTCACTCAACTAATCTGTGTATCTATCAACTAATCTGTGTATCTATGCATTGAAGGAAATTATATTTAAATGCACTGGCATTAATTCAACTATTTATAGTTGTTTCCTGGATATAAGTAGGGCATATGATAGAGTGAACAACAATATTTCACTTAAAAACTAGAGGGCGGGAAAGCTCCTTTGTACATATTAAACATACAGTTTTGAAATTTTGGTATACCTACCAATCTTTTACAGTTAGGTGGGTAATGTATTTGTCTCAGTGTTTTGGTTTTTCCTGCGGATTGAAGTAAGGTTCCTTGCTCTCTCCTCTGCTGTTCAATGTGTATACTGATGGTTTAATTATATAACTTAATGAGTCAAACGTTGGACATTGTGTAGGCTAGATAACACTGCCCAACACCAATTTTGCTGATTTAATTCTAACACCTGTTTTTAGGTAACTTTGGTGTGCTGATTTAAAAAATCACCTTAGTTTTTGCCTATCACGTCAGGTTTTCGAGCAATCAAATACGGAGATATCGCATTTTGGCAGGGTTATGCCCAATTTTTTTTCTTTTCAAAAAATAAGTTTTTACATACTCAGAATCAGCATGGAAAAGTAAACAATTGTGCAGGGAGTGAACTTTAATATACAATGGTAATATTGACACACAAAGTGATTAAAAGTGTTTAAATAAGCAAAAAATGAATCCATGATCATGACGTCACGCTCACACCTGGGGAAATCACAGATACCCAAGATTTGAATATGTTGTACATGACCTTTAGATTTAATGCACAGATTTGCGTATTCTACAGATAAAATTTTAACAGCAAAACAGCTGTTAACAGGTCTCAAAAATCATCAATTTTGATAAGTGCCCTTCATGGATCACCCAAAATAGGCATATTGCATTGCACATTGCACGAAAACCTGATGTGATGGACAAAAAATAAGGTGATTTTTGAAATCAACACATCAATATTATCCAGAAACAGGTCTTAGAATTAAATCACCAGCAAAAAATGTTTTTTTTGTTGGGCAGTGTAATATAAGGATAAATAACTTAGTCTTTGCCAATGATATGGTATTACTAAATCCTTTTGTTAAAGGTATGGAATATCTTCTAAAAAGTTGTGAATTGTATTTACAGAACCATGATATTCTTTTTAATGTTATCAAACCTAAGGTTATGCAATTCCATCCTGAAGGCTCTAATTAGTCAGTTGATATTAGTTTCAAAATGAAAGGTGAACCAATAAAAGAAGTACAAGAGTTTAAGGATTTGGGTCAAATTATCATACGCTCTTAATAGGAAGTCATGGGTCAAAAATGAATTGCGTGTTGGGTCTGTGGGACCAATGAATGCCTATCCAGGGTTAAGTGACAACTCAGACATAAGAAAACAATATCAAAGTTTCTGTGCTGAAACAAACATGGCTATAAGGAGCTTCCAATTCTGTACAAGTGAAGTTAAAGGCAGCAACTCTCGATAAATTATAAAAAAATGGTTCTGGCTTTTTCGCAGATCTTTTAGATGCCTACATAATTTACCCCAAGTTGCTCAGCTTCGCAAATGTTTGCTAACCACAATGTGTCGAGCCTCGCAGAGGTAAGAAATGTTCAATTCAATCTAGTGCAAAAAATTAAAAATCAACTAACCCAATTAACCAAACCATTCAAGAGTCCTCCATGTGTCATCTCAACTACGGACTTCATGGTATGAAAACATTTCTCTGTAGATCCAATTCACTGCAACATTACTACTTTTCACTTTTTATACTTCTATTCTTAGCACTTGTCTTATTTTATCTATTTTTCTTCTACTTTGTATTATTATTATTATTATTATTAATTGTTACATGGACTATTGATCTGCCAATAAACTTTTCCATTTTTCTTCATTTTCATAACAATCCAAGAATAATTTTATCAAATCAAATCCATAAAAAATATCCTAGTGGAAGAAATCCACAGAAACCTAATCCATTAACTCCTAAATTTGAGTAACAATTCATGGAAGTCCTAACATCACATGGAGAGTGGCCATAGATACAATAAATTTAGAATATCTTGTTCATCAATAGTAAACTTAAGAGATTCATATTATCTGAGTTGAAGAATTTAGTGGTAATTATCCTAGTGCTCACTGGTTAAAACAGTTTTGTAGATACCAGATTGAACTGTCTGAATGTTTTGCCAATATATACTGTAAAATGTAGCAGAGCTAAAGTTGATAGTTTTCGGATAAGTGTTTTATGCTGGACTGCTCACAGGGTAGATGAGATACGAATAAAGATCAGCTAAGGAGGACAGTGACAGGAGAAACGGGAGTTCCAGCACTTCCCTGTCTCCTGCCTAATGTCCCCCCGCCCCTCTCGGAGTACTTCCCTGGTCGATTGGTGTCTACAATCTCCTTACTAAAAAGTCTTGGTTGATTATTTTCAGAGTATTATACATAACCTTGGTTAACCTTGGTTTTTGCTCCAGCCTGAATTGTTCATTCTGACGAAGGTCAAGTTTGTCACTCCACTTAGACCCACAGTTTAACGTGGAATCCGAACCATGCACTACCAGCAGCCCAGCGTCTTAACCACTATGTTACTCGGGGTACCCATTTATCTACCAACCATTTTTTTTAATTGTGTGGAAAGCTTAACAGCTGGGTTTTGCTGCGCGCCGCCTGCCATCACCGGATCTCGATCCCGGGCCAATGGATTCGTAGTCAGCGACACTAACCACTACACCAGCGAGGCGCATATACAGGGCGTCCAAAAAAAATGTATACACACTTTAACAGCTGATAGCTCAATTGATGTTTCTTTCTTTCCAAGTTAAACCCATTAGAATTAATAATGGCAGTCAGACTAAGCTTTGAACAAAGGAAATTCATTCTAAAATGCTACTGGAAGTGTGAAAACGCAGTTGAAGTGCAAAGACAGTTTAGGAGGGAGTTTCAAACAGATCCACCAACGCGACTTACCATCACTCGAATTAGAGATAAGTTTGAAGCCGATGGAACTGTTCAGAATGTCCACAAGAAGCGTTCCGGAAGACCACGGACATCGACAAGCCCCACAAAGCAAGAAAGAGTACTGGAAACGTATCACCAAAGTCCAAGAAAATCTGTGCGGCAAGCGAGTCGTGAGGTAGGAATTTCAGAATCGTCTGTCCAACGCATTTTGAAGCGCTGTCAATGGAAAAGTTACATTCCAAGATTAGTCCATGCTATTAATGAAGATGATGATGATCCGGACCGAAGAGTGGAGTATTGCGAGTGGTACTTGGCACGATGTGGATGTGGATTGGACGAAGGGGTTTCGTAGAATACCCTCCGCGTTCACCAGACCTCACACCACTAGACTTTTTTGTATGGGGATACTTAAAAGACAAAGTCTACGCTATAAAACCTGCAACAGTCGCTGAATTGAGAGCAGCCATTGAACGAGAATGCACACAAATACCAAACGAAATGTTTCGTGATGTTTGCGATTCCATTGCTTCGCGTTATCAGCAGTGCCTGGACCAGAACGGACGTCAGTTTGAAAACAGGCGTTGACAAAACAATTAAATAATGTCTGTAGATTCTATTACATTTTGAAAATGAAATGTATTTTAATAAACACTGCCTTTATAATTATTTAAAGTGTGTATACATTTTTTTGGGACGCCCTGTATATATATATATATATAACGAAAATGATTTTAACGCTCTACATATTGAGAAATAAGTGTGTCTGTGGAAAAAAATATGTATATAGTAATTATATCGTTATGTTGGATTAGGTTAACTTAGTTTAAGTTACTATATTCTATATTTATAGTAGCATTGGGGCTGTGGCACCCCCATATTTTTATTTTTTATTTATTTATTTTCCAGTTTAGGCTAAGTTAGGTTAGGTTACCATACTCTATATTCAAATTTTTATTTTATTTTTGGGAGTCACTGGCACTGGCACTCCTCCACTTGGCACTGAAACTCCTCCCCTCCCCCTCCCCTACCACTCCTCCAACTCCCCCATTACCCCACCAACATTTTTGCGCATATACTACTAAATTGCATTGGGAATGACGCAAAATCTTTGTTTGTTTTCATTTCTTTTTTACATTATTGAAGTGATTTTCAAAATATTTAGAGTCCTACATTATCATGTTGAAGAAAATAGGTTTTAAAGACTATTTATTAGTCATGGAAAGTAGTCTTCATCTTTTGTTACAATGCCATTTTGGACGTGAACGTTGTTTAAAGCTTCTTTGTCCAAAAGACATCCATCGCCTTCCGCGTGTACGGAATTATATTCAATGTAAAACGAAACCATTCCATAATTTGAGTAGTATGTGTGCGATCTTACGCAGCGAAAACTATTTCCTTAATTGCGTCCAATTAATGTTTCCTTTCATATGATGTAGTTCTGTTAATGTAATTGCTCCGCACGCTTTCAAGATATGCTGATTATTAAGTGAAAATAAGCTTTAGCCTCTTATCAAACGTGGACTTGCACAGGGAAAAATCATGGCTGATCATCAGGTTTACCAATGTTTGGTATCGTTTAGCTTACTAGTAACGGCGAAGGTCACGTGACGGAGAGGAACTATTATAGCTTTACGATCCAAACCACGGATCGCTACATCATCGAAACAAAAACGATGATCATCCATCTGACTACTACCCAAATCTAACGTCGCTTAACTTTGCTGATCGAACGGGAAGCGGTGTTACGACGTGGACACGAAAGATAAGGATACAATATCCTGATTCCTTACACATTCCCAATAATAATAATAATAATAATAATAATAATAATAATAATAATAATACTTCTAAACTATGTCTTTTGAATGGGATAAAGTTGGTAAGAAATTATAATTCTCATCGGCTTTACCGAACAAGAAACTTTGGCCACGCACGCTTTGGCATGAAAGAGAACTAACCTCCTTTTGCCATTCTTGTTCGTTTATATAATGATTAGAACCCATATATATATATATATATATATATGTACCTGCATGGTTCTGAAGCTGGTTAATTAGGTTCGCGAGAGTCCATCTTACAATTGGGTATGTCAACCTAAAAATACCGTTACAACTTTTCAGCCAAATCTTTTCAACATTTTAACCTATTTTCAATTTGGGGGGGGGGGGGGGGTCAAATTACATTACGAGATAATTGTCTTGCTATTACATGGTTTTATTGCGCATTACTACCTAAATTTGTCTGTTATTAAGAGTAAGGTGCAAAAAAGATGTACGAACAAAGTACATTTTTGAGTTTAACATAGAAATGAGGACTTCGTTTAGCATAAAATTTCTGCCTTTTACACGGTTACATTCCTTTCTTGGGTCAAAGTCTGTTCAATAATTTTTATGATCCATATAAAAACTTGTATAAAAGTGCAACTTTTTAACTTTTTAAATGTTATTTGCTTATTCAGGAGCAATTTAATTTGCCGGTATCTAAAATAGAGCAGCAAGTTGAATTAAAAATAAGCTTCACTCTCCTCGCCCCCCAATTTTTTTTTTTGTAAACTGGATCTTGCCATACAGGCGTCAGAGTGGTATTTCCTTTATGGATTTTCCTTCCAGTGCAAATAGGTTAATCTACATTCAAAGCTTGGTAACTTGTCTTAAGAGCAAATTTAAGTCGGGCCTTTATTTCCAAACGCGAGTAAACTCCGGCATGTAACATGAAGCAAACATTTACGGTGCTTTTTTGCGAATTTTTTCGCGCTTTTTTCCAACTTTACCGCTTTTTTTTCCGAAGATTGGCGATTCTTTTTTGCGGCAATTTTCTTAGCATTTATGTCAAAGCAAGCGAAGAATAAAATTCAGTTAATGCTTGGAATTCAAACGAATACGACAATGCTTTAAGTGGTCCGTATTTACGATATGCAAAATAAACAACGAAAAGCGAATTGCAACACCCGCCAAAACATTTGGTGCAATTTGCATTTTCATGGCTATTTCGCTGCAGCCTCGTAGTCTTTATTTTATATATATATATTTGCTGCGTAACATTGCATGGTATTGATCTTACGTACAAATTGGGTTTTAAACATGTGCGCGTCCATATTGTTACATACGTAATTGATAATTTTAATTATGTTTCAAATGGTTTGAAAGTTGCCAAAACAAAAGGCCAAACTTTGACCATTTTGTTCAGGTAATGACTCAATTCTCGATGTGGAATTCGCGCCAAATTTGGAAGGAGTGCATTCGAAATTTTATTTGTAAGTATAAAAAGGAGGAAAAGGAGAATTTTTCTTTAAGGATAGTCCCACTTTTACTTCTCACATTGAAAATTAAAATAAAAAACTTTTGTGTTAAAGATTTTGCAAAAATCGTTTAAAATTTTAATGAGTTTATAATTTTATTTACAAAAAAGATTCGTTCGTTACAGATTTATGAAAAAATGAATCTTTTAACTTTTCAGAAAGTTGAATATATGAATATTTGATATAATCTACGTTCTTCAGTATTCCTTATCACACACACACACACACACACACACACACACTTACAGTTGATGGAGAGAAGCGCTCTTGCTGATACCGCTGGAGGAACACCGTTTGAAGCCACGCACAGAAAAGCGCCTGCCATAGATCTGCTAACTGAGGGTAACACAAGGACAGGCCCTTCGTCTTCACCTGAAGAAGTGAGAAATATAATTAGAACACCTGGATTATGGTCCTCGAATGCTTTCATTAATAAATGTAAAACAGACCTTCTTAATTTAGGCTGAATTTATCCATTACCTCGAATTGTTAACGATTTGGTATATCGAACTTTCCACATTTCGAGAAAATGATTCGCTTTAGACAGCCATAATTTTGTCAAAATTTATACTGTACAAAAACTTTACAAAATAAAGATACCCGACGTTTTAGTTCAAGGTCGAATCACCTTCGAGAGAAGGTAGAACGAACATGACCACAGACTGAGTCGAAACGTCAGAGATATTTAGTTATTTATTAAAATTTCGATTTGATTTTATAAGATTTTATTCATAAATTAACCATGTTGCGGATTTTCGATACTTTTCAACGCAATTTCCGCTTCCAAGGTCACCGTAGGTACAAGTGAGATTCCGCAAGGGACCGTTTTGGGACCACTACTTTTCATAATCTATGTTAACAGTCTTAACGTAAATTTATCAAGTAAAATTTCAAAATCTGATGATGGATAACACTACAGTTGCAGGAAATGTAATGTGTAGTCCAGGATATAGATAATTTGTAACGAGATCTCGGTAGCTTGGTAAGCTTGGTAAAGTGATCCGACAAATGGAAAATGCAATTAGACTTAGATAGGCCTAAATGTAGTCACGCATATAGGTTATTGCAATAGGAAATTTAAATATACTATAGCAGGAGTTAAACTCAATCTCGGTGCAAAATAAGGTTTATGAGTCATTGTTATTAAGGAATTAAAATTTTGAAAACAATGATCAATCTTGCGCGATAAAGTTAATAAAATACTGACTTTCATTTCTCGTGATTTTTTAGTATAAATCTAAAGATATTATTTGTCTTTATTTAAGTTGTAGTCGCCATACATGATTAAAGATATAACAATGTTATAGAGAAAGGGTTCAGTACCAAGCGACAAAACTTATTCCATCCTTACTTCAGCCATAAGATGATAGACTCAAAGACCTAAGTTTTATACTCTTGATACTAAGCATTTAGCCAGCGACCGTAGCTCAGTGGGTAATACAGTTTCCCTATAAGCGAAAGCATCGGTTCGATTACTGATGGTGCTGTAATAATAATCCATGAATTAGACCAATGGGCCGCATTCGTATGGCCTGAGCACTGTGCCAGTTTCTTGCCTCCTAACAGATGCTGCTAATACTAAACATTTCAGGGAGATGTTAATTCAGATATTTTAACTGTTAAACCGATTTGATAACATGAAAATTATGAACACCGTTCCTTCGATCTTGATGATAGAAGCTTTACACGAAATAACGGCTCTAAAATTATAAGAAAAAGGTTTCAAACGAATAGCTTGGATATTTTTTTTTTGTGAGAATTATCAAAAAAGGGAGCAATTTCCAAGTAATGATTACTTCGATAAACGGGTTTAAAAAATAGGCTCGAGAGGCATATTTTAAAACCATAAACTTGTTATAAGTTTTTTTTATTTATCTTGTTTGTATTTTATAATAATTAGCGCCGCGCCGATAGGTGAAGCGTCGTGGCGACCGCCTCAGTAGCCAGTAGAAAGGGTCGCCAAAATCGGAATATACTTTCAGTATGACAAAAAGTACAAAATAATTAATTAATCGTTATTAATTATTATTATTATTAAGTAGTTCGCCAAAATACCAGAAACAAAAGTAGGTGGCTATGACTAAACATACATCAGATGGCACCTCGTACACAAAAGTTTTTTGTAGTCAAATGCGCATGTGCCAAGTTTCAAAACTATGTGTCACGTTTGTGTAAAGCAAGTCAGTATAGTTTTGTATATCAGAAAAATTCTATTTAACTTTAATTCAACTCAGTGATTGACTTGTCTGCTGCTTAACCCATTATTGCCCAGTGTCACTTTACTTATTTTGTTCTGGCTAATGCCAGACGATTTTATTCAGTCTCGGAAAAGACCCGTGGGCACTAATGGGTTAATGTTTAATATTATAAATTTTGTAGAATATTTATTTATTCATATACTAGAGATAGAAGACCTAGTCACCTAGGCTTATGTGACCTTATAAGTATGGCCTAGCTTACCCTAGGCCCTATTTATAATCTAGGTTATCTAGCCTACAAGAATTAACATTTAGGCTAGTGTAAAACGTAAAAGATTAAAAGTTGATCTGGTTTTAAACCAAGACTACGGTAGGGTAGGGGTTCGGTCACATGTTAGTTTCAGCTAAAGAAATAGCGAAAAGACAGGAAATTGAGACTGTATTTACTCCTGCAACAACGCTAAGAGGACGTTGTAAAAAGAAAATTGACTATGAACGAAATGACGAATTAGTTGTTGATCCTACAGAAAAGGTTAAATTTTTTTTTTTACTAGATGTAACAATACATTCTTTGGAAGAATTATTAAGACATATTAATAAACATAGTGATAATTTCAGATTATTGTATGATATCCACAACATAAAAAATTTACATTTCAAAACGTTTCGAAAAAATTGCAAAGATATTCACATAAAGAGTGATTGATGGAGAAGACGTCGATATAGATGAGACAAAGCTAAGTGAAAACTAGCAAATCTTGCTTTGTTTTTAAATTCGGGAATGTGATCACTAGATGTGCTCAGTTATATATATATATTCACACACTATGCAGACTATATTTCCTAATACAGCTGTAACTATGTCTTCGAATCCTCTTACCTTTGCCGATGACAGTTGCCAGAGGAGAGAGAAGTTTTTCTAAATTCAAATTAATAAAAAAACTATTTGAGAACTACAATGAACCAAGAAAGAATGATGGATTCGGCCATATTTAAGTGTCCATCGAAAGTGAGATGGTGACTTTTTTACACAATCGACATTTTTGCTAAAGTAAAAGCTGGAATAGTATTTAAATTTTCTTTTTTTTTTTTTGCACTGTAGTTTTAATAAATATGATAAAATAATTCTATTCTATTATATTTACTTTTGTGTTAAAAAAAAGGACTTAAATACGGTTTTTTATCAATGAATATACGACTTTATCCTAGTTTATTTTCTTGTTCATATTCTCTCTTCGATTTCTTGCTATCTTTCAACAAACACCATATTAAAATTGTTTTTAAGTAATTAAATTAATCATAGGGGGAGCCACTTTTGCTTTTACCTTCAAGCTCCAAAACGTGTCAGCACGACCCTGATTTTATTAAAGGGAGGGCAAATTGTGGTATTCTCTAGCTCAGGTTAGGGAGGAACTCAGTGCTCTTTTTTATATAGTAAATGTAAATGGTTTTATTTATTATTTATTATTATAGTAAATAACATAAAAAATAAAAGGATAATGACAAGAAATATAAGTTATTATATTTATTTATTTATATATATATAAATCTCAATTTACGGTTTTTGGGATTTGTCCATAAATACGAAATTTAATGGAATTTCTGGATCAAAGGGGAGTACTTATTGAAATTACCTTGTCCCCCTCGTTTCAGTTAATAAACAGGGTCGACTGTAGCCACTTAACTGTGTATTCATATATATAATATATATATGGGCAAATTTGTTAAAGGAAAAAAAAAATGTATATATATATATATATATATTATATACATACACACACATTCACCTTCGTAAAAATAGCTTAAAATATAATAATAATAATAATAATAATAATAATAATAATTAATGTGACCTAATTAATAAAAAAAAATTAGTTACCCTTAAAATGAATATATGAAATAGTTTCACCTGAAAATAAATTAGAAAATCAAATATTCTTCAAAGGATTTCCAAAGTAGGTCTCAACACCTTCAGGAGTAGGAAGAGGAGGGTAATAAGGACTAATCATCACGCCTCCACTCACCTTATCCTTTCAAAGAAGACTCGAGGAAATAATATTAGGTTGAATTAAACGTAATATATAAGCCTAGAAGAAACTAAAATGAAACATATTTGTACCCCTCTAACTCGTTTTCTACGAAATATAAGCTAAATGCGTTCTAAATTAAGTCTGAACAAGTAATTCTAAGTTCGCTTTTTCAAATGTTTTATTAAAATATGTAAATTCTAAATGGATTACTCAGAAAGAAGTTAGGAAGAACTCTTTTCTCAGAGTGTTTTGACCTGGTTTTTATCCAGAGTACGGTTTAAGTGTTGGGTTTACACACACACACACACACACACAAATTCTCTCTTTACAATTCTGTGATTTTGATTGTGTTTATAAAAATTTCCTTAAACTATTAAAAAAAAACACGGATCAAGTAAAGATAAGCACCCCCAACCTTTTTTAGTTAGCTTTATAAGGCTAACTAACGAAAATATCACGACTTAACCTAACCAATCGTTAGGTCAACTGTACGCCCTTGACGATTGGTTAGGTTAGGTCGTGATGTTTTCGTTAGTTAGCCTTATAAAGCTAACTAAAAAAGGTTGGGGGTGCTTATCTTTACTTGATCCAAAAACACCTACAGTTCCTTCCATTTCCTATTTCTGTTTGACCCACAATACTTCAACCAACAAAACAAAGGGGGGTAATGGGGGAGAGGGGCGGGGGGCAATGGGGGAGAGAGGGGTAATGGGGATGGGGTTATGCAACAAGGGGTGGGGGTTAGCCCGTCAAGTTGCATAAAGGGGGTGAAGGGTTTTGTGGGGAGAGGGAGAATAACCTCCCCCAAAGAGGTAATGGGGGAGGGGTTATGCAACAAGGGGTGGGGGTAGCACCCCAAGTTGCATAAAGGGGGTGAAGAGTTTTGTGGGGAGAGGGAGAATAACCTCCCCCCAAGGGGTAACTTTAACGTGCCCTCGCCGTAGGCGAGTTTGCGAAGCACAAGCCCCACCCGTAGGGCAGGGAATCGAAGGCTCTGCTTGCATTTCCTAAAAAATGTATTAAAATATACAACCGAAATGAAGTTATAAAGATTCCGAATTAAGGCTTAAAAATTAAGTTTACAAAAATGAAAAGTAAAATATGAGTAGGTGTTTGTTGTACGTCTTCTGATAAAAGAATTTAAACTACGACGCGCAAACGCATCAGGTTTAGGCCTACATTGTTTTGATTAGGATTGAACTTTTGATGAAAAGAAAAAAATTTATAAGCCTTTGTAGAAATGTGAGCCAAAGTGATATCGCTTTCATCAAGATATGTTTTGATGAAAATGGAGGGTGTGGTGAAAGAGTAGTTTCTTAGTTGCCAGATAAACACTGGAATGTAATTTTTGTTAGTCGTGCGGTTCAGTGTCTGGAAACAACTGCGGCAAATAAGACGAATAGTGATCGACCACGGACAACCCTAAGTTCCTAACACAGCAAAATCAAGAGCAAATTGAAAAAGTGGTGACATCACAAGAAGATCAATCAGGTACTCATTTGTCTTAGAGGGCCATACCACGTAATTTAGACGTTTTCAAACGCTCGGTTCAGAGACATTTGACCAGACGCTGCATATGACGCCAAACTGTGTGCTTCCAAGACGAAAAATATTTTACTTTGCAAGTTCCGACCAACCACCTAAACAACTAAGTTTACCTCACACTTCCGAAATATAACATTGACCCACAACACCTTTATCATGAAAGACCTCAATTTTCATTAAAAACTGTGATCACACGTTTCTTGGGTAGGTAAAAACATATTATTTCCCATCAAGATTTTAAAATAAATGCGGTCACGTACAAATATTTAAATCATTTTACAGAATATGACCGACGATACCCCAGTAACGATTTCATTTTGTAAAGGACAACGCCCCCTTCACATACGGTGCAATTGTAACTCAACATTATCTTTGAAAATGTTTCTCGGCTCATCGGAAGCCATGCACTGCCTCTGCATTCATCAGATTTCAACCCTCAAGATTAGTTTACCCACAGGATCCTTTTAGAAAAATCTAATTGAAAAATACTTATCACAAACATCACAGTGCAAGATGAATAAGGAAGAAGCATGAGCCGTTAGTATGTCTCCATTATACTTGGAGGGGGGGGAGGTCGGATTTCAACCTCTCCGCGCAACCCTTAAATATTCATAAATTTTTATGAGACGTGAATCACTGCAGTTTCAGGAGAGATGGAACAAAATGCAGCGTTCCAAATAAAAATATTCAAATTTTTTTTTAGCCCTATAGCTGTGGACCCCACAAAAAAAATAGAAAGAGAGAGAGAGAGAGAGAGAGAGAGAGAGAGAGAGAGAGAGAGAGAGAGGTTTTTATTGTGCGTCTATTTTCTCTTTTGACTGTCAAACATCAATCTAAATCTCAAAGTGAGTATGACCACTTATTTGGACGAATTTCGCCATTCGTTTAATTTAATTGAAGCTATTATTGAGTTCATTTTTCTGTGACATGGTCCTGTAGTACCTCACTAGATAGATAAACATAAATAAAAGAGAGTTAATATACTCGAGAGAGATAGCCTCCCTTCCCAATTCCCCGTCAAGTGAGGTATAAGAGAAATAAGTGATTAAAGGGGAGAAACTCTTCTCGAGTGACCTCCAATTAATTCTCCCCTCGACCCTTCATTCCCTCGGCCCTTTTCCCTTCCACCGCCTATTCCGGGCTTTATGGCCCCGTTCGAACCCATTTGGAGGTGAGTTTTGTTTATGACTTCATTTGAATTTTATGCCTTTATAACTATGGGAATATTTAATAGCGCTAAAATATATATATATATAGTTTGTATCAGTATACAGGGTGTCCCATAAGTCCGGTTTTATAGGAAAATAAATTCTCCGCCTTTTTCTGAGGAGTGTAACCCACTTCCATATTAACCATTGCGTGTTATTCTACCTGCAACAAAAAAGAGAAGGTCCCAAAACAAGACATCAATTTGAACATTTGTTTTAGTTTTTACGTATTATTTTTGTAAATTTAATTTAAAATAAATTTTCCAATGAGACCCGACTTATGGGACACCCTGTATATGATCCTTAAAAAGTTTTATAACAATTCCCAAAAATGACTATAATAAAATATAGTAATTGGTATCAAATGATCTGGGACCCATTAAATAGTTAAAATTACTGATCCCGAACTACAATCGTAAGATAGTTCTGAAAATAAGAACTATTTTTCGAACTCAGAAAGACCCAAAAAGTGATATTGTAATTTTACCTCAAAATTGGGTTCGAAATAATAAATAATAATAATAATAATAATAAATAGAACTTCAGTTAAAAATGCCAAAAAACTTCACTTTTCTACGTGAAAGTCAAAATATGGTAATAAAAACCCCACTCTAATAGACAGAGTTTATTTCCACAATAGTTTCGATGCCCACTGGCATCCTCTTCGGGTGGATACAGAAAAAGGAATGAACCAAAAACAAGAAGGAAAACGAAAAATAATAGAATCTGTATGGATAGAACGAGTGGATAATTTTAATTTGTGCGAAGGTACTTATAAGTTAGACCCTTTAATGAGATTCTTGGTCAAAAAATCCCTTACGGTGTCGGATGAACGGGTTCTAACCTAAGTGTGAATTTCTTAAAGGTCTCTGGATTGTTTCCTTACTCACTTTTGGTTCAATTTTTTTTTTTCGGTAAAATGTAAATGGAATAATAACGTAAATGGAAATGTAATAATGGAAGTAATAAATGTGGAAATAAATATAAATGCAATAAATGTAATAATAAAGGTAATAAAATAAATGTAATAATAAGTGTAAAGGTAATAATAATAAGTGTTAAAAAACGTAAATGCAATAATAAATGCAGTAATTATATCAAAATAATAGAATCTCTATGTATAGAACAGGGAGATAGTTTTAATTGGTGCGAATGTGCGGGACCCTTTAATAAAAATGCCCTTCTGGTGTCGGGGGAACGGGATCTAACCTAGGTGCGAATTTCCTAATGGTCTCTGGATTGTTTCCTTCTCGCCTTTTTCATTCGTTTTTCGGTTTATAATTTCTGTATAATAAACAACAATGTAATAATTAATGTAATAATAAATTTATAATTTCTGTAATAAATAATAATTCAATATTAAATGTAATAAATTTAATAATAAATGTAATAATTCTGTAAAAAAATAATAAAAATAAAAATAATAGAATCTGTATGTATAGAACAAGAAGATAGTTTTAAATCTGTGCGAATGTACTTATAAGCGGGACCCTTTAATAAAATGCCCTTCCGGTGTCGGGAGAACGGGATCTAACCTAGGTGCGAATTTCTTAACGGTCCCTGGACTGTTTTCCCTCTTGTTTTTAGTTCATTCGTTTTTCTGTATCCACCCGAAGAGGATGCCAGTGGGCATCGAAACTGTTGTGGAAATAAACTCTGTCTATTAGAGTGGGTTTATTATCATATTCAGTTAAAAACTTATTTAAATGTGTATATATTTTTAAACATTTTAAATTTTTTAAATTTTTTTTTAACATTTTAATATATATATATATATATATATATATATATATATATTGTTGGGTACATTGGGTATGGTCCGATTAAATGTGGTTCTCATTTTATATGGTGCCTAACAGTCAGAACAAATCTGTGAGTGAGATTTTCCCTTTTTGGGTCAGGTTAGGTTAGTTTAGGTTAGGTTGAGCTAGGCTAATTTTAGGTTAGGTTAAATTAAGTTTAGGTTAGGTTAAGAAATAGCCGTCCTTCTCATTTGGAGCATTTATACCTCGAAGGCCTCAAATGCGAATGAAAATGACATTGAATGGCAACTCATCAAGATTCTCTCAAAAATTATTATTACGAAGAGATTTTCCCTTTTTGGGTCAGGTTAGGTTAGTTTAGGTTAGGTTGAGCTAGGCTAATTTTAGGTTAGGTTAAATTAAGTTTAGGTTAGGTTAAGAAATAGCCGTCCTTCTCATTTGGAGCATTTATACCTCGAAGGCCTCAAATGCGAATGAAAATGACATTGAATGGCAACTCATCAAGATTCTCTCAAAAATTATTATTACGAAATGTTTGCAATTAAATTAATATAATTAATGCTCAGTTTCTAGAACGCAGAACAATACCACAACATTAACAACGTTTCTACACACACACACACACAGCACACACACACACACACATATATATATATATGTATATATATATATATATATATATATATATATAATATATAATTTTTCTACAGAAAGTTGGAAAATTTTGGAACTTGCGAATTTCAAAAATATTTTCTTCAAATTATGATTAATTTCCTTTTTACTAAAAGTTTTTCTCGCTTCAATCAAAAAAATTTAATCAATTGCAAAAAAAAAAAGAGGATCCCCTAAAAACAAAAAAAATAAAAAATTTGTAGAGGAAATTGTAAAACAAATGAAAAACGTTTTCGATAAATCTCTCTCTCTCTCTCTCTCTCTCTCTCTTTTTCTACATAAACTTGTGAGATGTTGCAAAATATTCTATAGTAGAGACGTTGGCAATTTGTTATGCCATAATTGTGGTCACGTTAGAAAAAGATACACGCGCACCATTGAGAAACTAAAAGTGAATATACGAAAGGAGAGTGCTAACGTCTCTACTACAATATTACGCGATGTCTATAATAGTTCGTGCGAGAGAAATTATGTATGTAATCGGCCTCACGGCCTGGAGTTCGAACATTTGTTGAATTAATAAATACTTCACATGTGACAGGACTTTTGGTTCACTCTATATTTTTCAATGTTCTGCCGAAATAAGCTAAAGAGATGGAGTGTTCAGAAGCGTAGGTTGCATATTTGCAAATGGCAAATGCAAATTGTAAATGCTACGTTTGCTTCACCGACGTGTCAAAGATAAGTGGCTTTCGTGATAATTCTTTGCTTTCACCCGTGACCTTATTGTAGGCCATGTAGAATGTGGACGTAGTGACAGACAAACTGTCAAAAATTTAGAACTTTAACAGGCATCTGCGACCAATATACACTCAAAGTTTTACACAGGGAAAGCAAATAATGCGAACTAGTCTATCAACAGACACCGCAAAAGGAGCGGCGCCTTTGCTCATTATGTTTGCACTAACCGTCAGGATTCTATTAGTAATAGTGCATCTCTACGAATGAAATGACTGAGTACAGTTTGGTAACATCTGAACCGGATGTACACTCAAAATAAAATTCTCTTCATTTAGATGAAATAAGTTCTTTTTGAGGGCGCATTCCAGGGGAAGTTTACCCTTCTTTTGGGTATCAAAGCTTCTTTTCAGATGATACAATACCTTCTTGTAATGATACATAACTTCTTTAAAAAGAAGATACGGTCTTCAAATCTGATTTTTTTTTAGTGAATTGGGAACATAGAAGAAAATATATCTATTTGTAGAAGTTTGCGGGTAGTCTTCTTTCTGTGTATGTGTAGAAAATCCTTCCTATTTGCAGGAATGGTACAGATGTAATAGAAAAAAGAATGAACTACGGAAGTGGTGAACAAAAACCTTGTCTTGTAGTATTCTCCGGCTGATTCAGATTTTAGTAGTTCGTATCATCTGGGGATCGAATGTGGTTACGGATAAGTCCATTTTAAGTCTACCAATATCGTCAGCAATTTGGTGTTAGTCAGGTAGAAGGACGTTTATAAATTCCTGATGGTATATGAAAACCTTGAAGAATCATCTACTCTCACTAGACCAACTTTGACCAGTATACTTTCCGGAAGATGGAACTCCGTGTTACGCCTCTGTTGTGACTACATAGTGGAGAAGAGGACTGAGCAATAAACATTTTCCTCACATGAACACCCAAAGTCCTGACATAAATCCTCATGAGCACTTGTGGGAACATCTAAGTCAGAAAACCACTGACCATGTCCTTCCATTGTGGAACAGCCTAAGGAACCTTTTGCGGAGATAGTGCGCAAACTGTTTATCAAAATCTTGTTGATTCTAAGCCACACAAGGTTAAGGCACTTGTCCCTGCAATGGTCGGTGCCAACGGGTACTGGCATAAAAGTTTTCCTTTTCTGCAAGTTCTTTGATGCTGCCTTTCATCAAGTTGACCAAATTAATCTGGTAACAAGGGTATATAAGTTACAGTCTTATCTACAATATTTAGGTTGAAAATATAACTGTGTAAGGCACAGTCAGTCATCAAAGTCTTCAGACACTGTTCCGCAAGTGTATATACACAATGCCTATTGTATATCCCAGCTTTTGAAACAGATAATTACCGATTACCGATTATTCCCTTACACTATCAAATGAAGGCAGTGCACGAAACTTCAGTCCTAGCTCATTACTAACGGGAAAGACACTACTTTGTTACTTCCCATTCTGGCTCCCCCGCTGTCGATACCGGGAACGAGGACCCCGGCAGCGGGGCTGGTTCTGCTGCTGCCCATTGGAAATGTTCTGGGTCTCTGCCTGATTCACTTTTCATGAACTTCAGCAATATTCGTGGCTTTTTATAAAATTTCCAATCTGTTGAACACCACCTCTCCTCCTCTAAACCTCACCTTCTCTTCTTCACTGAAATCCAGATGACTGGGGCAACTGACAGCAAGCCCTTTTCTGTATCCTCCAACTTTCTCTATACTCAATTTCGTTCCAAAGGTGGATGTTGCGTATATATATGCAACGATCTAACATGCTCTCGTATTCCCGAACTTGAATCCTCCGAATTCTACATCCTTTGGCTAAGGCTTACGCGCTAATCTCAAACTAAATACATCTGCGCTGTCTACATTTCTCCTAATTCTACCAACTATCCAAAACTCTTTGACAACCTCATTTCCAAGGTGGAATACATTCTATCCCACTCTCACTAATAGACGGAGTTTATTTCCATAACAGTTTCGATGCCCACTGGAATCCTCTTCTGGTGGATACAGAAAAACGAAGAGGATGCCAGTGGGCATCGAAACTGTTGTGGAAATAAACTCCGTCTATTAGTGTGGCTTTTATAATCACATTTCGACCTCCACGTAAAAAAAAAGTGAAGTTTTGCATTTACTATCCCACTCTCCTTTCACTGAAATCTTCATTTTAGGAGGTTTCATTGGTCACCACCACCACCTTTGGCTTTCCTCCCATCTCACTGACATCCCTGGTGAACTAGCTTACAACTTGTCTATCTTGAATGATCTAATGCAGATTGCACAGCACCCAACTCGTATCCTCGGTTGCCTTGGTGATAGACCCTACATTCTGGAATTATTTCTCACCACTCATCCTTCTTCTTGCTCTGTCAAACTGTTTTCTCCGTCGGGCTCCTCCGACCACAATATTATATCTGCTTTCTGTCCTGTCGCTCCAGTTCGGCCGTTGGATCCTCCCAAGCGAGGCGCCTTTGGTATTTTGGCGCTGCTGATTGGAAGGCTCTTAAGCAGTACTCCTCTAATTTCCCATGAATGATTATACACAGGCCTGCGATGGTTTTGTTGTCCGAAATATTTTATCACTTATATAGTAATTTTTGCACGCTGATTCCGAAAATAATATTAATTTTTCGCCATCACGTATAGTTTTTCACAAAATGTCATATTTTATATTACATACGTAAGTAATTTTTATTAAATTTTTATTAAAAACTACTGCCTATAAATGCTTATAAGTGCTTGGTTTCACCAAGACATCAAAGAAATGGAGAAGAGATATCAGGGAAGGTGGGACATCAGCATGATGGCTGATTACTGCTGGATGTTGAAACGAGATACTCCAGAATTATTACATAAAAGAAAAGGAACAGCGCGTACATTCGAGACCAAAAGGCATAGATCTCGCAAGGAAACTCAGGACAAAAAGATGAATATGTAATTGACGTTAATAGTCTTCTTTCTTTTTAAAGTTGTTTGCATTTGTAATTAGTATAACAAAGCGAAATAGGTACCTAATGTAAATTGAAATAAATAATATTTATTTATGTTGTTGGTTTTTCCCTTCCACTTTGCGGAAATACTTACGTGATATAGACAAATGGACACCTTATTCGAAATGAGCGTAGTTCAATTATATAAAATCAGTTATTAGTAAGAAAACAACTCTTACAAAGTTCTCAGGCCTGTGTTACTGCTTCCGTGGCCGGTGCCCGTCCGGGTGCGCTGAGCTCATCACGGAGGTGATTCTCTCGGGCATGGAGGCGTACATTCCATATTCTATTCCTACTACTAATGCAAAAAAAATCCTTGGTTCAACTTTGCCTGCTCTAATGCTATCAGTAACAGAGAGGAGCCTTTCAGAAGGTACTGTCGCCATTCCGCTCCTGACCTCTCACTCAGCAAAATCTGATCTTCGACTCACCAAAAATTCCTTTATCAGACAAAAATGGGAAACCTCTCTAATTCTAATTCTTCTCGCTATTTCTGGCACCTAGCCAAGAACTTCTCCAACAATTTTACTTCTTCTTTCCCTCCTCTTTTCCATTCCGGCGTCTCAGTTGCCTTCTCTTCTTCTGATAAAGCTGAACTCTGAGCTCATACTTTCGCCTCCAACTCAATCCTGGACGATTCCTGTGCTGTTCCTCCATCCCCTCCTCCCTCTGACATAATTATGTCTAAGATTAGAATCTCTCCCAAAGATGTTTATTCTGCCCTATCTGGGTTCAACTGTAGGAAGGCGTACGGTCCTAATAGTGCTCCTTCTGTTGTTCTTAAGAACTGTGTTTCTTTGTTGACACCCTACCTAGGCAAACTCGTTCGTCTTTGTCTTTCATGTGGTACTTTTCCTTCCTGCTGAAAGTTCGCTTTCATTCAGCCTGTCCCAAAGAAGAGTGATCGCTCTCAATTTTCCAACTATTGTCCAATTGCTTTGATCTTATGCCTTTCTAAAATTTGTTTAATCTATCCTTAATAGGAAAATTCTTAAACATCTTTCTTCTCACAATCTTATTACAGATCGTTAGTATGGGTTCCGCAAGGGACGCTCTTCTAGCGATCTTCTTGCATCTCTCTGACTCTTGGTCATCCTTCTTTCAGGATTTCGGTGAAACCGTTACTATTGCTCTAGACATATCAAAGCTTTTGATAGAGTCTGGCACAAATCTTTAATTTCCAAACTGCCCTCCTTCGGTTTCTAACCTTCTATTTGTGCCTTCATCTCTGACTTCCTTTCTGGCAGATCTGTAGTTGTTCTTCCCCTAAAAATATTAATAGCGGTGTTCCTCAGGGTTTTGTCCTGTCACCTACTCTTTTCCTTTTATTTATCAACAATCTATTGAGTCTCACTTCCTGTCCTATCTACTCCTATGCCGATAATTCCACTCTTCACTTCTTTACCCGCTTCACAAAGCGTCCCTCTCAACAGTCACTCCAATCGCGTAGGACGGTTATGGTGTACCTGACTTCTGATCTTTCTACTATCTCTGACTGGGGCAGAGAAAACCGTATGGCTTTCAATGCCTTAAAAATTCAATTCCTTTATCTATCTACTCGTCACAGTCTTCCACACGACTATCCCCTTACCTTCAACAAACAATATACAACTCAATCCTTCCTCTTCTCTTAACATTCTTGGTGTTTCCTTTTCTTGTGAGCTTTTCTGGAAAGATCACATATACTCTCTCAAAAACAGCTAATAAGAGGTTAGGTGTGCTGTACTGGGTCGGCAGGTTCTTTACCCCCACTCAGTTGCTGTCTCTGTACAGGGGTCTTGTCCGCCCCTGTATAGAATACGCGGATCAAATGTAGAATTCGGACCCCAGCCTTCTTTAGTTAGCTTTATAAGGCTAACTAACGAAAATACCATGACCTAACCTAACCAATCGTCAAGGGCGTACAGTTAACCTAACGATTGGTTAGGTTAGGTCGTGATATTTTCGTTAGTTAGCCTTATAAAGCTAACTAAAGAAGGCTGGGGTCCGAATTCTACATTTGATCCGAATACGCTTCTCATGTGTACTGTGTAGGGTGGCTCAACCCACAGAGCTCTACTTGACCGGATAGAATTAAAAGCTTTTTGTCTCATCTATTTCCCGCATCTTACTGCCTGTCTTCAATCCCTCTTTCTTCGCCCGCCGCAATGTTGCCTCCCTCTCTCTCTTTACTGTCGTTATTATAACGGACACTGTTCGTCTGAACTCTCTAACTCCTCTTTTAAGGAAAGCACCCAATACCAGACTTTCGACACATTTTCATTCCTTTTCTGTCAAACTCACTAACGCAAGGGTTAGTCTGTATTTTCAATCTTTCATCTACTCAACCGGGCAACTCGGGACAATCCATTTTCCCCGTGTCTATGACGTCCAATCTTTCAAACGCAGAGTGTCCAGCATCTCAAAATCTTTGGACCTTGATTTTTTTACTCTCTTCCTCTATGGAGGTGGAGCGTTTTTGTGGGCAATCGCCCTTGGCCCGTCCTTCCAGTATAAAAAACGTTTTTCCTCTTATTTCTAAGATTATCTAAATTTTCCTTTTTGTAATGGAATTAACCCCTTAACTACAGAAAACTCACAGCCATATGTATGAAAATATATGTATGCTGCCAAAATAGCGCAGTTAAGGGGTTAATTAAATGTAATTTATTTTATTTTCCATTATTTCTATTTATTTTCTTATTTTCTTTTGTAAAAACTGAAATGAATCTCAAAGATTTTTGTGTGTAAAGCTCCCATGCTTCCTTAACGGCATATTCAGATAAGAATGCTTTGATTAAAATTACTCGCCACTAAACTACTAAACTAAAAAATTAAAAGTTAATGTCAACATTGTGTAAACCTGTATGAAAGTGATGTATATCGTATGTAATGTATTCTTTCTGAATAAAGATTGGTTGTTTGTTTATTTATAAAGTTCATGCGCATGGCTAATCAGGAACAACACGGGCTCCAATTCCGTGTTTGTTCCTTAAAATGACTTGAATACTTGTTGTTTTGATCATCTGAACCATATAATACATCTATGTAGCCATGCATGATCTTGCTCTTCACAAATTGAACCAAAAGCCAGAGAACATTCAAATTTGAAACATTCTCTCTTCTTGACTATACTGTACTTTGTTTATAAATATAATTTATAATTTATTTATAATTTATTTATAATTTATTTCTAAATTATAATTTATTTGTAATTTATTTATGATTTATTTATAATTTATTTATAATTTATAATTTATTTATGATTTACTTATAATTTATAATTTATTTATGATTTATTTATAATTTATTTATAATTTATAATTTACTTATAAATTATTTGTTTTTTTAGTAACGAAGTAAAGGAGAAATGTTTTCCTCATTCACTTTCCTCGAATATCTGCTAATTATAATTCTTGTACGTATGTTACAGGGAATTTGTGTAACTAGGGATTTTATGAAATCCCTAAAATGTTCAGGGATTTCATGTAAGGTTAAGTCGTGATATTTTCGTTAGTTTTAACGAAAATATCACGACTTAACCTAACCAATCGTCAAGGGCGTACAGTTGACCTAACAGTACATTTAACTAACCTGCCATTCAGTAATTTTTCAGTAGGTTTAACGAAAATATCACGACTTAACCTTACATGAAATCCCTGAACATTATAGGGATTTCGTGAAATCCCTGAACATTTTAGGGATTTCGTGAAATCCCTGAACATTTTAGGGATTTCGTGAAATCCCTAGTTACATAGATTCCCTGTAGCATATATCATTTTAAAAGGTTACCGACTAACAAAACTTCGTATACATATTTAGTGTATGCCTAACACCATTTTAATTTATTCGTTTTGTGAATTTTAAAATCGTTAGAACAGTTTATCATTGAGCAATGGCAAATTGGTCTTTTGAAGATTGTTAATTAACATCGATAACTAATTAGCGGGTAATTACAATTTTGTAATCAACTTATAATATGAAACCTTAATTACTTTAGTATAGTAGTGAATATTGCTTATGTTGGTTTATAAACATATTTTGATTAATAAGTCTGGAAATTTATGTTAAATTTGTTTATTTTGTTATATACTTTTAAATAATGATGGCAGTCGTGTTGGGTACTTCTTTTGCTATGCCCTGACCTCTTAAAATATCATAAAATATTATTCAAATACCATTTGCTTCCAACACTAATTCTCATTTTTCAACTAATTATGATTATTTCCATGTAGAAACAGTATACTTATATCTACATACAAAAATAAATGTCACTCAAAACTTACTCTTCGATCCCCAGCCCCCGTAGTTTAGTGGGTAACACCGTAAGTAAGTTGAAGACACTTAAGTCAAGGGTTCGACTCCCGATGGTGCTGGTAATAATAGCCCAGGAAATAGCGCAATGAGAATCATCAGTTGGCATGAGCACTGTGCTAGTTACTTATTATTATTATTATTATTACTAGTCAATTCATTGTAAATCATAAACTTAAGTTCCATTTTCCTTCTTACGTTCAGTAAACGTCACAAAGTTTATAAAACGTTAATAAAACGTTTAGTAAACGTCACGTTTCTTGCTGGGACGTTTAGTAAACGTTATAAGCATTTTTAAAACGTCAATAAAATATTTATGGCGTTTACTAGGCGTCATATTTCATTGCCGGAACGTTTATTATACGTTATAAACGTTTATAAAACGTCACTAAAACGTGTATGACGTTTACTAGGAGTCACATTGCATTGCTGGAGCGTTTATAATACGTTATAAACGTTTATAAAACGTCATCAAAACGTTTATGACGTTCACTAATCGTAACATTTCATTGTTGGAACGTTTATTATACGTCATAGACGTTTATAAAACGTTAACAAAAAGTTTATAACGTTTACTAAATGTTAAATTTCTTGCTGGGTAGATTCCACAGGGTGTAAATTAGCACTTCTAAACACCCCACATCATCCCGAGTCACTCCACCCGAGTCCCCATCCCACTCCCTACTTTTTCCAGGCATTCATTCTTCTAGTCCAGTCCCTATATATCATTTTTTTTCATTAGCACTTCAAAACACCTCACATCATCCCAAGTCACCCCATCCCAGTCCCCACCCAGCTCCCTACTTTCTCCAGGCATTGATTCCGCTATTCTAGTCTCTCGACATCATTTTCGTTCAAATTGTAACTACTTCTTCCCACCAATTTTGCTTATTTCTGCAGGAGGCTTATTTTTCCTTTTCCCATAGGGAAAAAACCGGTTTTCCTTTTTATCCTTTCCCATAGGGAAAAAAAGGTTCTCCTTTTTATAAAGTAGTTTTAGGTAGTTCATTTAATTTTTACAGATCATTTAAGTTGAACAACTTGTGTTCGAGGAAAAGGAGATTTCAAAAGTAAAGAGTTTGTTTTTGTTTTGGTGAGTTTGTTTGTTTGTTTACTGGTATTTCTGCTGCCATTTTTGGTGTCTCAGAATTATAAAAGGCAAAAAATGGTTTATCATTACTAATATAATTAGTTTTTTATATTTTATTTTTTATTATTTTAGTATTATAAACGAGTAATAATATAATAATGATGGTGATAATAATGATTATAATGATAATTGGGGAATTACTATTAGCTTACAAAGTATTTTATTTTATGAGTTGGTGAATTTTTTTGTTTTTGGTTTTTTTGTACGTCACCTATATTTGTCGAGTACAATATTTAGAAGTTGTTCACAGTAAAAATCATATAAAAATTATAAAATTATAAAGAAATTGTCATCATTAAAAATTAATTCGTCTTGTGCGTTCAAGGAATATATATACAGGGTGTCCCATAAGTCGGGTCTCATGGGAAAATTTATTTTAAATTAAATTTACGAGAGTTATTGTACATTAGAACTAAAAAATGTTCAAATTGATGTCTTGTTTTGGGACTTTTTTTTTTGTTGCAGGTAGAATAACACGCAATGGTTAATTTGGGAATGAGTTACACTCGTGAGGAAAGTTTTTTGCTTTAGAATTTCTCTGAATTTCCTGTCCATTTGAGGTATAGTACTCCATGGTCTTAAGGTCTTCCCTTCTTCAGTATCTTAATAGTTGAAATTTGTTAGTGTTAAATTTGATGTTATTGCCAATTGTAAAGTTCGTTCATGTCTGTTTGTATAGATCCTATATCCACTGGGCTTCTTATTTTTCTACTAATCTTTGTGCCATCGGCAAAGGATGTTACTGTGCTGTCACTGGTAACGTCTTCATCTATACCAGTTAACATGATTATGAAAAGTAACGGAACTAATACTGTCCCTTGTGGTACTGAGCTAAGGACCTTTGACTCTGATGAAGATATTCTTTGAATTATAACGACCGGTTGCCCCTCGCTAAGGAAATTATATACCCATTTTCCTACTTTTCCTGTTATTCCCATATATTTCAGTTTATGTGCTATGATTCCATGGTCATACTCGTCGAACGCCTTGGCAAAGTCTGCGTATATTACATCATAGTCTTCATTGTTTTCGAGTTCATCAATAATGTTGTTATAGTGTTCCATTAGTTGTGATAGGCATGATCTTCCTGACCGGAATCCATGTTGGTTATCATTTAATTTTTTCCGAGTTTCCAAAAAGTCATACATTTTTTCCGTAATTATTCTTTCAAATATTTTGGTGAAATGGGCTGTAAGCGACACTGGCCTAAGTATAGTTTTTAGCCTCAGATCGATCTCTTCCTTTATATACTGGAACTACGTTCGCTCTCCTCAGGGTGCTCGGTATTTCTCCAGTCTCTAATGATCGTCTTCATACCCAATATACTGTAGCGGTTTAGCGATTTCATTCTTGCAGTTTTTGATTAATGTGGCATTCCATTTTTCCAGGCCTGTCGCCGAGTATGCTTTTAATTTCTCTATAGCTTGCCTGATATCATCCGTTGTGAAGTCAAAATCCGTTAGGCTTTCCCTTTTAATTCTTCTTCAAAGAAGGCGTTTCTATCGCGTATTAGTTTAACAGTTTTAGGGACACTGAAACATGATTCATACTAAGCTCTTAATATTTCAGATACTTCTTTTAGGTCATAGGTTAAAACATTATTTTCATTCTTCAAAGGTCCGATAGATAGTCCCGTGAGTTTTCGTTTTTTTTGTGCATAATTATAGATTTGAGGTAACCTTTATCGCTTCTATAGCGTCATCTTTCTCTGTATGGTTTTCAATTAGAGCCGGTATGACGCAACCAATACTCTCCAGTTTATCATTTAATATTTTTCTGATGTTTTTGTCTTTGCAGTTTCTTAATATATATATATAATGCAAACCCATAAGAAAAAAGAAAAAAATGATTCCAAGGCGTTTCAGGCCTTTCAGGGAATGACAAAGTGTATTGCTAAATACACGAAAGACCTTGGAATAATTTTTTATTTTTCTTTGTGGATTTGCATCATTCATTCATTCATTCATTTCACGTGTTTAAGTGTGAAAATCACCCCATATATACGAGGGTAATTCAATAAGTATCCGCACTTTTTATTTTCACAATTTTATTTTCACATCTGATAGATTATAAACACATCAAGAATAGCGTGGAACTACAGTAACAAGTGCATCGTATTCTGACATGCTTCGGAATGAGTTAAAGCAAGCAATTCGCACAAAACGGAGGGGGAGATTGTCGGAAGGTGTTATTCTGTTACACGACAATGCCCGCCCTCATACCGCTGTACAGACTAGAAAATGCCTTCAACAACTTAAATTTGAAGTTCTCGACCATCCAGCCTACAGTCCAGACCTGGCACCTTCGGATTTTTACCTGTTTGGACCACTAAAAGACGCTTTGAGAGGTCAGCGATTCCAAGGCGATGATGACCTGAAGGAGGCGGTGCATGACTGGCTACGCACACAGCCAAAAACATTCTTTTGTGATGGCATTAGGAAGCTTGTAGATCGCTGGACTAAGTATATTGAGAAACAGGGAGACTATGTTGAGAAGTGATGTGTTTATAATCTATCAGATGTGAAAATAAAATTGTGAAAATAAAAAGTGCGGATACTTATTGAATTACCCTCGTATATATATATATATGACAATAAACACACATGCACATCCAATTATCCTTTGAATTCTTTGTAAAGTGCTTAAACTCTATGGATTGTATCCACCAGTGATCATTCAGAGGCGAAAGTTGGCTCAGAATTCATTTTCTATAACGCGATGCGCTTCAAAAGCTAAAATGGCCACATTAAATTTTACGTACTTCTAAATTACAGTAGCGAGCTTGAAAAGGCATCATTAATATTGAAAGAAAGTTTCCATAACTTAAACTCATTTTTTAATTCTCTGTCGACAATTAATTGTTATAAAATTGGTCAATTAAGGATTTGAAATTGGGGGCTGTTATTTCTAATGGAAGACAAAAATATTTGATTCAGCTTCATTCAAAAAAAGCAGTTGATAAACGCAGTTGATAGCGAACAGCTCAAATACGGTTGAAATACATTTTTAAAAAATCTTCTCTGCGTGTACTTAGATCCGACCGGGCATTAAAAGGATTAAACGTACCCTGGGTATAAAATATGTAAAGAGTACGCTCAATAGACTTTATAAAGGTACACCAAAAGTACACCGAGAGGTTTTCTTTAAGCACTAGACTTGTACTCTTGTATTCTTTGCATTTTGCGCTTAGTTCCAGAGGACACCGCATGTCAAGAAGATCACCGTTTCAGCTACTCTCTATCTACTATCGACCTACTATATATATATATATATATATATATATATTATATATATATTGTTGGTCCTTTAAAAAAATTACTTTACAGACATAGATCACTAAAAAAACGGCCCCAATTACAGTTGCAAAGCAGAATTCCCAAACTTGCTTACATTTTAGTACAGTAATAAGTGAACAAAGTTAATGAAAATTGGTTACAGTTAAAGCAACACCAAACCAACTCTAAGACCCTTAAATACAGACTTATTATCAATAAAATAATAATAAAAATAATATTATTAGATGTAATAATCATTAATAATGACATTATCTAGATTTATTCCTATCACAAACGTTCTAAACAATCCGTGAACAACTATAAACCAACAATTATCGGTCGGAATTGCAAAACAGTTCCACATTTCCTCAAGATTTTATGCTCCCATTCAACAATTTAATGCCGAATTGAAATATAATTACAGTTATTCGACACAATATTTCTGTACCGATTCTAAAGCTGATTAAAAATAAAGGCCACATTCGGTTCGTGTATCCTCAAATTGTTTTCCATCAGTGTTGAAAGTAGTCTTTGACACCATTTTTTTTTAATGAGATGAGCCATCACTGACAACTAATTATGAATCAGTTTGTTTATTATCTGTACAGTACTCACGCGGTTATCCGTGATTCACTCAAGTGTGAATCGAATTAACCGTGATTTACTAATTACGACCAATGGTGTACTTATTCGTGACCATGACACCGAGTATTCGGTGATTCGGCGCGGTGTATACATCGCCTTCGACCAGCCCGCCATAACGCGCCTCAGTCAGTGTCTCTCGGCGTTTCGTACAGTACACGTGCGCTCAGGCCCTGTGAGAGGGTGAGGGGTAGTGGGAGGAAAAATTCCTGGGGGCCCCTAAAATGAACAGTTGCAGTAGTAGAAACTAATAGTACGTACTATTGCTTAAACACACTATTTACCACTTTTTATCGGGGGTATTGCTGGCCCTGGAAAACCTAGGCGCCCCTGACCATATCATTGTCACAGTAGAATAATACTGTGTGTGGTGGCGCGCGAGGTGAGAGGCCAATCAGTGGTGGCGGGAAGCAGCGGCTGCACCACTCCCCCACCGGTGAGGTATACCCAGTTAACCGTGAAATTGGGTTATCCGTGATCATGGCCCGCCCCTCAGTCATGGATAACTGATTAAGTACTGTACTTATTGGTAAATTATTTTAGGATAATAGGTTAAATAGATTTAACATCATTATATAATCATAATTATAATTATAATAAGCTTTACTGTGTGTGTGGGTGGGTGTGGGTGTGTATCAATGGAATCTCTCCAAATTTGTTGAAAGAATTTCTAGCTCATCTAGAGCCATATTACGACATACAGTGATGATGTAAGAATTACATCACTGTTATTTAAATATTCCTCGTTTTATTTTTAACTATTATACAAGCAGAGCCTTCGGCTCCCTGCCCTAGGGGCGGGGCTCGTGCTTCGCAAACTCGCCTACGGCGAGGTCACGTTAGGGTTACCCCTTTGAGAGGAGGTCATTCCCCTCACCCCAAAATCCCCTCACCCCTTTATGCAACTTGGGGGCCAACCTCCACCCCCTTGTTGCATAACCCCTCCCCATTACCCCTACCCCTCTCCCCCTTTACGACATTGGGTCGTAAATGTCGTAAAAGTTCTCACCCCCACCCCTTAGGGGGGAATGGGGGATAGCACCTTGCAACAATTGATCAACATCGCAATTGCATATGCATTCGAACATTTTGCGGTCATACTACTTAGAAACATTGTGGGTCATTGTTTTATAAAAAAAATGGACCAATTTGTAGTTTTTTTAAAAATTTGTAAGGTTTTTTTAGATGTTTAAGGATAATTATTTTTAAATATAATAATAATATTAAAAATAATTATAATAATAATAATAATAATACTTAAAGAAACAATATCTAAATACATTGACAGTAATTCAACCATTTATAGCTGTTTCCTTGATATAAGTAAGGCATATGATAGGGTGAACCACAATATTTTATTTGCAAAACTAGAAGACAGGAAGGTTCCCATGTACATATTAAATTTATTGAAATTTTGGTATTCCCACCAATCTTTCACTGTTAGGTGGGGCAATGTACTATCCGAGTGTTTTGGCTCCTCTTGCGGGGTGAGACAAGGCTCCTTGCTCTCCCCTATGCTGTTTAATGTGTATATCGACGGATTAATTGCTTCACTTAATGAGGCAACAGTGGGATGTTGTATAGATAACACAAGGATAAATAACTTAGTTTATGCCGACGATATGGTGTTAATAAGTCCCTCTGTTAAAGGTCTGGATCGGCTACTAAATGTCTGCGAAGTGTATTCGCAGAAACATGATATTCTTTTTAATGTTACAAAAACTAAGGTTATGCAATTTCATCCTAAACGCTGTAATCAGCCAGTTGATATAAGGTTTAAAATGAATGGTGAAGTAATTGAGGAAGTACAAGACTTTAAGTATTTGGGTCAAACTATTACCAACTCCTTGAGTGATGACTCGGATATAAGAAAACAATCTCGAAGCCTGTGTGCTAAAGCGAATATGACCATAAGGAACTTTCGTTTCTGTACAAGTGAAGCTAAAGACACACTCTTTCGTACTTTCTGCAGTAATATATACGGTCAGCAACTCTGGGTGAATTATAAAAAAGGTTCTGGCAGAACCCTAAATTTGCTGTACAACGGGTCTTTTAGACTCTTACATAAATTACCCCCGAGATGCTCAGCTTCGCAAATGTTTGCTACCCGCAATGTCCCGAGCTTCCCGGAGGTAACAAGACGTGCTCAACACAGTATAATGCAAGGAATTAAAAAATCAACCAACCCGATCATCCAAGCTATCCATGAGTCCTGCCATTTATCCTCTAAACTATGGACTTCTTGGTACGAAAACGTCTGTCTGTACCTCCACTTAACTTCGACATTACAGTATTATTTCTAATCAATTGTGTATATATATTTCTATCCTTAGTATATGAACTGTCATTGTATTAATAATATATGTCATATGGACTATAGTCTGCCAATAAACCTTTTCATTTTCATTCATTTTCATTTCATTTCATTTTCAATAATAATAATAATAAGACGCCTTTACAACGAGTAACTTTTTCTAGTAATTTAAGTTCATTTAAAAACATAAAAGTTCAAATTTAAACCGCTGTCGTATCCTAGAGAATACTTCAGCTTTCATTAAGTGTCATTATTATTATTATTATTATTATTATTGTTATTATTATTATTATTCCAACTCGGGGATGTTGAGAATATGGCATAGCACAAGGCTTGAAGTTATGACCTAGTTTGAAACTTCTCTCATTTAGAGCGACTGTTGTATGAACTTAGTTTTCATTGATACTATAAATTTGCTTACTGGACCAAGTACTGTAAATGGTGTCCATGTAAACATTTTGGTTTTTTAATTTAACAGAAGGCCGACCTAATTTTTTCTTTCATTTTTTTTTACTTGGAGGATTATTCTTCATAGAAAATGCCCCACCGCAATGGGCAGATTTTTGACATGTTCTTTTGCGACTAACTTTACATTTTAAGTAATTTTAAGTACTGTAGCCTTGTAATTGAAAAAAATTGTTGAAAGTGATTTTAAAGTACATAGAAAGGAAGTACATTGAAAGTACATAGAGAGAAAGTACATTGAAAATGCATAAAAAGAAAGTACATTGAAAGAAAGTACATTGAAAGAAAGTACATTGAAAATGCATAAAAAGAAAGTACATTGAAAGTACATAGAAAGAAAGTACTTTGAAAGTACATAGAAAGAAAGTACATTGAAAGTACATAGAAAAAAGTACATTGAAAGTACATAGAAAGAAAGTACATTGAAAGTACATAGAAAGAAAGTACATTGAAAATACATAAAAAGAAAGAACATTGAAAGTATATTGAAAGTACATAGAAAGAAAGTATTTTGAAAGAAAGTACATAGAAAGAAAATACATTGAAAGTACATAGAAAGAAAGTACACTGAAAGTACATAGAAAAAAATCAATTTTGTACTAAATGTACCAAACTGAAGAACTGAAGAACGAGAATTGGGACCATAAAATACTGAAGCCAACTAAATACATTCTCAAAAAACCAAATGTCCCACCTTCCCCGCACTTTTTACTCCACCCCCCCCCCTCCCCGCCCCAACATTATTTTTTATTTATATTTCATTCAAACTAATTCCACTTTCAGTAACAGTAAGAAAAGGACTTTTTCTGACTGCGCGTTTCGTCCGCCAAACTTAATGCATTTTCCACTCGTCATATTTAAATGACTCGAACTCGCGTCTCAATGACTCAATTTTTATTCGTGAATTAACCAAGTCTCATGTTAAAATTGCGTAAATGTTGAATCAAAAGTTTAACATAAAAAAAGACGTATACAGGGTTGGCAAAAGTTAATAGACACGTTTGCGTTTTCCAAAATTTTTTTTTTTTTTTGTTAATTATAAAAGCCAATAAATAATAAAAAATAAATTGAATAAATCCATTTAAAATCGTGTTCCCTTCTTCTTTCCCCCATTTCCATTTATTGTTGATTCAATAAATTGGTTATTTGTTTACTGATTTTTATAATAAAATCAAAATATTTTTGGGGGAAAAACAAAAGTGTTTATCTATTTATGTCCAACCCTCCGTGGGGCTGAAGCTGCTTTATTATTCGTATTGTTTACTTATTATTCGTACCACCTCTAAATAAAACATAATCCTTCGTTATGGGCACCCGGTAACTCAGTAGATACGGTAGTGGACTCTGAGCGGTGAGGCTGTGGTTCGCTCCCGCCTGCTAGCTCCTGGGTTGGGTTGAGTTAGCCGCTTACTCCGTTTAATACTCGGACTAAAGGCGACCCTCGGGGCACATTCAGTCCCACATCATGGAGAAACACTATAAACGCTGTATAGCGAATTATTTTAATCCAAATTGTGTCAAATTATGGTACATTACTTTCTGAGTTATTCTGAGTGAAAATAAAGTAAAAAAAAAAGTCTTCTCTTCACGAGTGCAACTCATTTCCATATTAGCCATTGTGTGTTATTCTACCTGCAACAAAAAAATTTTGAGCATTTGTTTTAGTTCTAAATTAAAATCAATTTTCCTATGAAACCGGACTTATGGGACACCCTGTAGATGCTACTCTAATACTGAAACAATTTTTTTCGGAACATCTGTTCTTTAGAAGTTTGTTTCAGGGTTCTTGTTAACTTGAGAGCTTTCAGACGCTTTTGTGTAACTCGCGTTTACCGTTAACCGGATTCAAACAAAATACTCCGGTAATTAACGGAGGCATTTAGTGATCCTTTTATATCTACACACAGTTTGTATTTCCTTAGCAATGCTGCTGCGAGCTGCTCGTACCCTGAAATGTCCGTATGGGCGGAATGGTTCTCTATGTGAAAAGATGTTTAACTCTTCATACGTCCACTTAAACTATGAATACATCTACAGGGTGTACACAATTTTTTTTACAACTTCTCTCTTAAATAAAAATATTAGGAAACGTGGTACACGTACCAATTTTGCGCCATCTGTGAGAGAAAGTAATAAAGTTTCGGGTGATAGTTGTCATATGTCAGATTATTGTACAGGGTGTACACAAATTACGAAATTGGTACGAAATTCCGCCTTACATGCAATTCCCAAATCGGTGGATTGGCCGTGGGGGGGGGGGGGGCATTTCTTGGCCGGCCAGATCACCAGACATAACACCCTGTGGCTTTTTTCAATGGGGTTATGTAAAAGACTGCGTGTACACAACTCCAGTGGACAACATCGACGATTTAAAGACCAGAATTGCTGCTGCTGTTGCGAGAGTTGACGTTGAAATGTTGCAGCGTAGATGGATGGAGATAGAATACCGTTTGGACGTCTTACGTGTGACAAATGGTGCCCATCTTTAATGGGTTTGAGGTTATGTGAAACTTTATTACTTTCTCTCACAGATGGCGCAAAAACGGTATGTGTACCTCATTTCCTAAGATTTTCATTTGAGGGAGAAGTTGTAAAGATAATTTGTGTACACCCTGTATTATATATATATATATTATATATATATATATATATATATATTATATATATATATATATATATATTTGGAACTTACTTCCATCTTTAGTGTATATGAATAACTTCAAAATAAACTTAAATATAATTTTTTATTAATATTTTTTTATTATTATAATTAAATTATATATTAATCTTATTCTCTTAAATTATGCTACACAAGAATTATAATTAATTAAATTATATATTAAGTTTTATGAAATTAAATTGTGCTACACAAGAATGAGGCGTTCAGAGAAACAGTGACGAGCCCGCCAAATTAAAATTATGAGAAAACAAACCTCAAAAATTTAAAAAATGTACTCACTGATGCTATCACCAAATATTAGTCCATAATAATTAGTCAATAAGTGACGAGCCAGCTATACGTGACTTTGTTAAATGATAGAGGATGGATGAAACTTTCAGATACTTAAAAAACGTATTTTGAAACTCATGGCGGGCTCGTCAGTGTTGCTCTCAACGCCTCATTATTGTAAACCAACATATATTTTGAAATGGTTCACTTCGCCATATTAAGATCGTATGCTGATATTTAATCATTCACATTTGGTTCAAATTTATAAATCTGCAGTGACTGTGGATTTCTTAAATCAGTTAAGTCATTGCTTTTGCGTGACGATTTAATTTGAAACTAAGATTGATCTAATAAATGATCACTTACTCCGCTGTGCTGAATATCTACAGATTAGGAGGTTTGTTAAAGGTAGTTTTTCTTAAGATTCACTCGTGTTCCCTTGCGTTCGTTCATTCTTAATTTAGATTATTGGCACGTGCAACCAATATAATTTTCATTACAATGATTACAATTAAATGAATAAATTATGGAAGAAAGCGTGGAATCTGTGCGTCTCTTTTTATAGTTCAAACATGATTTGAAACTGTGGCTCTTGCCCTCTTTACCGTTAATCTGACGGTAAAGAGGGGTTAAGTATAGAAAGGGGCAATTTTAAATATAGATTTTTCCACAATTTTCATTTTGAAAATTAAGTTTTCAGTTTTGTTTCGAAAAGAGTTTAAGTCAAAATTTGAATGATTACATTACATTCAAACTAAATATTAAGAAATTAACCTTTTTAAAGTATTTTTCTTGAGATTTCGTGTTTAGTATGATTTAAATGATAAAATTAATATATAATCTCTCTCTCTCTCTCTCTCTCTCTCTCTCTATATATATAATATATATATATATTATATATATATATATCGGGTCGGCAAAAAAAAAGGGAGACCTCGAACTTTGGTTGTAAAATCCAAAGTTATGGTCAGATTTCAATATTTATTTAACACCCTACTACTAAGTAAATTTCCTATATGGTGAGCGGATTTCAACAAAAACTAATGAAAATTACGGATTTATTGAACATTTCTTTATGTCACTGGAAATTCTCCATTTACACTACTACTGCATTGTCGGGTCGGCAAAAAAAAAGGGAAGCCTTTTAAATCTTTCATATCTCGGCAAATACGATACATAGAAACAAAAAATTTTAGTATGTCAGTACTAGGTAATTTTATGGTTTGTATGCCGTCTTTTAGCATTTTAGCTGAGAAATTGGATTTATGGCGAATATTCCAGAAAAATCTTGCTAATCATAGGTTCAAGTTGATAATTAATTAAAGCGATTTTAATTAACGTAAGCCAACTGCAGGAGGTTTGGACAAGCTTCTCAAGAAAATCGATAAAACAGGAGAATCTAAAGAATACAAGGTAGCGGTATTAAATTTGGCCACCAAACAGTCTGATTTAAATCCTGTCGATTACGGCTTTTGGGAAAATTTGTCACAGAGAATTCCGTTACGTTTCGGCACAAAGCCTTGCTCACACAGAATGATGATAACATGAGTTAAACAAACAATACTCAAATGCAGACAATCTTTTCCAAACCTACTGGACGAACATTCATGGCTTCACCTGACTGGCTGGTTAGTGTTGATGCTCCTTGGTGGTCCTGCCCCTTTCTGCTAACTTCACCATAATTTTTCCGTTAATTTGGCTAAACACATTTTTGTTTTTGTATTGCGGAGATCTGCTCCAAAGCAACTACGAAGTAAAGACAGACCATTTAGTGAGAGTATATAAAGTCAGGAATAAGCTCTTAAAATTTCTGAGGAAACTAAATTTGTTCAAAATCTGAAAACAAAAATGTGTTTAGCCAAATTAACGGAAAAATTATGGTGAAGTTAACAGAAAGGGGCAGGACCACCAAGGAGCATCAACAGTAACCAACCAATTAGGTGAAGCCATGAATGTTCGTCCAGTAGGTTTGGAAAAGATTGTCTGCATTTGAGTATTGTGTGTTTAACTCGTTATCATTCTGTGTGAGCAAGGCCTTGTGTCGAAACGTAACGGAATATAACTCCATCTATTATCTGTCTTCTTCTACCACTCTCAAACCGCTCATATATATATATATATATATATATATGCTGTGTGTATATATATATACAGGGTGAGTCAAAAGTCCGGAAAGATAGGAAACTTTTATTGCAAAAACACGTGTTACAAGTAATGTTATAAGATGTGCTCTATATGTTCTCCTTTCACTTCCAGACATTTCTGGACTCTGTTTCCCAACTCGACCTGGACTCTTTCCAGGACATCGGGCTGAATTGCAGCAGAGGCTTCTGTAATGCGCTGCTTCAAGTGGTCTGTGTCCCGGATCTTCAGACCATGCACAATGGTTTTCAGGTGTCCCCAGAAGTAAAAGTCCAGCGATGTCAGGTCGTGCGACCGGGGGAGGCCACTCCACTGGACCACGACGACCAAGCCAAAACCCTGGAAATTATTATTATTATAACAATTTCCAATTATTTCCTGTTTCCGGACTTTTGACTCGCCCTGTATATATATATATATTATATATATATATATATATATATATATATATATATATATATATATATATCATACACACAGACCGTGCATGGAACAAGGAACTCTTCTTGGATAATTAAATCCACTATAGTCCGAATAGGTAATGGTAAATGACAAATACTATAGTTTTTCTTTTTCATGATGCTAGCCCGACGTGGGCAATGGGTCACTCGCAAAGAGGTCCCATAAATATAGCTTCCCTCACCAGCTATCTGCAAAGCAGACAGGATCCAGCTTTGGGACATGGATCTAGGGTTTAAAGCAGCCTAGCCCTGCTACATTTAGAACCTCAATATAAGCAAAAGACTCGCTGCCTTCACGTCAGATTGAATACATCAAAGAAAAAGGGTAACTATTATATTTTAGCCAAAAACCAAAACTTAAACCTCAACTGGCAAAATTGAGCGTCCACTTTTCAAGGCACATAACATGTCCGTTTCAAGATGGGAATGAACTCAGAATGGTCCCCCTGAAAAGTGGACGCTCAATTTTGCCAGTTGAGGTTTAAGTTTTGGTTTTTGGCTAAAATATAATAGTTACCCCTTTTTCTTTGATGTGAAGACAGCGAGTCTTTTGCTTATATTGAGGTTCTAAATGTAGCAGGGCTAGGCTGCTTTAAACCCTAGATCCATGTCCCAAAGCTGGATCCTGTCTGCTTTGCAGATAGCTGGTGAGGGAAGCTATATTTATGGGACCTCTTTGCGAGTGACCCGTTGCCCACGTCGGGCTAGCATCATGAAAAAGAAAAACTATGGTATTTGTCATTTACCATTACTTATTCGGACTATAGTGGATTTAATTATCCAAGAAGAGTTCCTTGCTCCATGCATGGTCTGTGTGTATCATATATATATATATATATATTTAGGGTGGGGTGAAACGCAATTTTTTGTGGAATATTTATTTGCTTCACCTATAATTTGCTGTATTGGGTTTCTATAGATGACATAAAGTGATATAAAAGAAGAATCAATTTTGCTCTACTGGCGCGTTTTTGAGAAAAACAAAATGGCCGCTAGTCAAACATATAAATGCTTATAACTTGAAAAATATGCATCCAGTTAAAAGACACTATAGAATAAAAATGATTCAAAAAAAAAAAACCATTAGAAAGTGCCCTTTTATAAATTATTTTCTCAATTTTAAATTTTATTAAAATTTACCTTGGTAAATGATATCACAAATAAATCACTTTTTCCTAAATAAATGAAAAGTTCTTTGATGACCGAAGTATATTACTTAATAGTTAATAACCTTATATAATTTTGAATATTCAAACTATAATCTACAACAACACTAATCAACGAGAGAAATTATTGACATTTTATTACCACAATTGCAGAAATATATAATCAATACACTTCCAAAAAGATCCCTTTTCAAAAATCGTGAAGTGTTTGCTTTTATGAAATTCTGGTGAATTATTTCAGTCTCTAATTAAAAGCTAATTGTCAAAAAGTGAAGTCATTTCTTTCTTGGTTTCCACACATGGCACCAATGAACGAGACCTAATTCTTGCTCTTATAAATCCATCACGGGATTCTTGGGAATATACAGATGAGGCCGCATCGGTGACAAGTTTTATTGCCCTCTCGACACTTTGTGAATGAAGTGGATAATTGGGTAGGCACAGTTTTTTAACCCTAAGTGCATTGAATTCAATATTTGTGAGCGCCATAGTGAGGGGAGGTTCAGTCAGCATTTCTTTTGACCAGTAAATAATATCATCCTATGCGTTTGCGTTGAAATTTATCTCAGGAACCTTAAATTCTCTGATTTTGGACACATTTTCCGTCTTTGTTCTAATGTTCATGATGAAATCAACTGCTCTGTTTCGTTTTTGTTCTGATGTATCTGATAACATTGCTATCAGAACATTTTCGCAATGAGCAAAATATGCGTTTCTAGCAATGTAAGGCTTCACTACATTTTGAACATCCTTTGGAAGAAGGTGAAATCTTTTAATTGCTCCAAATATGTGATGTGGTCCATTCCATATATATGGTCTACTCTTGATATCGAACCAGCTTCGTCCATAGTTTGTAACAATGAAGAAAATTATTGAATAAAGAGCCAATGAAGGAGTTTTCTCTACACTGTATAGGCGGCAGACACGATTTGCTAATGTCAGCCATCGAGAATGGTTCAGTGGTCCGGGTTTTGTATTTTTCAAATCTTTTGGGACATTCCCACTTCTTATAGCCACAATAATTTTTGTACAAATACTGCTGATCTTGGCTAAGATCATCGATAACCTCTTTTGATATGTGTGTTAAATCAATGCCTTCTCTAATTGGTTTGAAATTGACTGCAGGCATTTTTTCACATTCTTTCAGTGCTACTCCGATTTTTCCAGTGAAACATGTTGGACCTTTTGTTTTACCATCAAAATGTTCAAATAAGTGTCGAAGGGGAAGTTCATTTGTATGCAACATACAAATGCTCCATTGTAACGGTTTCTTTAGTTTTTCTTCTATGAAGTGGATGATCCCACCCTTGGCACCTTTGTTGGTATTTGTACCGTCACAGCCTATGAGACGAATGCTCTCATTAATAGCTGACTCTTGAGAGAAGGAGAACAAACTATCAGCTATATCTTGAGCTTTACCAGAAGAAGGAACTACATGGGTTAAATATTCATTTCCTAGCTCAGACACCAAAACATAGTGTTCCTCTCTAATGGAGTCTCCGTACCATTTGTTTCCTTTCTTCACCTTCACCAAAGTCTTGTCCTTTCTTCCGTCAAAAAATATAGCAGATATGACAGCAGGATTAGCTTTACTCTCTATCACCAAACTTTTTCTCATTTTCTCTCTTTCCCGTCGGATTTTGTTCTTGTCAATCAAAAGCGTACTATCTTCTTTAGTGATTGCTCCATAATCAACTAAAGCAGCTGAAGCCAAAGCAGCTGCTGCTCGATCTGAAATTCCAAATCTATCGGCTTCTATCGCTACAGTAGGCAATGGAAGTCTCATTTGACCTTGTATGGCAACTGACTCATAGTCTGATTCACTCTGATGTGGGTCTAATTCATATTGTGTGGAAGTACTACTCTCTACATCTGAAAAACACTCTATTTCGGTTAAAATATGAGTCCTTCATTTCTCTTCTTCTTTTAACCATTCCTTCTTCTGTCCGCAATTTCCTAGACTGCATTTTTTGAATTCTTTTTGTCATGACCTTATCAACGTCCCCTATTTTCATTGTACGCGTCGATCGCTGATCCTGTAAAAACAGAAGCTCTTCTTTTGGTACCTTCAGTTCTCTTCGAGAGGTGCATCTTATGTGAACATCTTCGCAGCTCTCAGGACAGCCAAAGTTTTGATGGGAGATAAAAGGGCATTTACAGGCACTGATATCGAATAATTCTTCCAAGGTGTCATTAAAATTTTCTCTCATTTTGACACTACTTTTTGATCTACTAAGATCGTTTGCTTTGCCGATGAACCGCTTTAATTTGATGTAAACTGATTTGTCAGCTATTGCAGGAATTGAAACTTTCCTCCAAATACAGAGTATATCTTCAGTAATTTTGTTGAAAATATCAGAGTTATGCGAAGTTACTGAAGTGGCTTCTTTTAAAAGAACATGGTATTGGCCCACCTGTTTATTTGTTGGCAATGTTGCAAGAGGAAGCTCTTGTGCGGTTCCAAATATAAAATGTGGTTTTGATTGACTCCTTGTAGCTCTAATGTTTGAAGCAGAAGCCATATTTGTTACTAATTATCAGAAATTACCAATTCCAAATCCAACAAAAACCTGAAAAATAAAAAAATTTCATCAAACATCTGAAACATTTATACAAGGTAGAAAATGTGAAATAAACAATGTTTGCTTCAGCAAACATTTTTGTAAAAAGAATACTTTTCGAGTTATGACGCGTATAATGACTGGCTGGCGGCCATTTTTTTTTTTGGCGGGGGTGGGGAATGGGGTACTTAGGATGAATTGAAAATTTTTTAATTCTCATATTTTTTTTATCACCCTTCAATCCACCTTATTACCAGTGAAACAATAGTTGAAAATGTTTTCACTCCACCCTAAATTATATATATATATCCGTTATGCTCTCAGTGTAGCCAGCATGTTTTTGTCAGTCAGAATAATTTTAAAATGAGTATCCAAAGAGTAAATCAGATCTGGCACTATTGCAATGTCACTAAAATTTTTATTATATAAGACCCCATTCAAACTAAATAAAAATAACAGTTTTTTTTATTATATCAGTTATCGTAAAAATGTAAAAAGAAAACGGATTTATTTTTAGTTGGAAAAACGTAAAAAGGCAAAATTTCTTGTAAACAAAATTCACTCATTAATAAAACAACTGTGTCGTTGATCCATTATTACAAACATTGTTCGCAAGTTCCTGCTAAAAATGTTTCAAAAACGTGGCCCCAAAAAAAGAAAAAAAAAACAAAAAAGAAAAAACATGTTTCGTGGCACACGTTTATGCATTAAAACTAGGCGTTGTGGAACTCGACATTATTTTTAGGAAATGTTACGAATACTTTCGGTGTTACATTTAAAAATAATAATAATAATAATAATAATAATAATAATATTATTATAAAAAAAGAATACAAATTTCGCCAATTATTTTCGCGCTTTGTAAATTAACTTCATAAAAAATGTAAACAAAAAATTACTCAACGTTTCGACTGATCTAATGACATAGCGAAACATTACACATTTTAGCGAAACATTTACTGTGATTCTCGGTTACGATAGTAGTCACGTGACAATAACGATTTCTGTTACGAGGTGAACGAAGGTAAGTGACATTGGGGTGACGTCCGGTAGTTGAATTGGGGTAATTAGATGGGGGACCATCCTCATCTTTCAGATGATGATGTATCGACCCTGAGATAGTTTGAATTCAATATCAATCTGTAGACATTCTTTGTCACATGACCCTTTGCCGTTACGGAGAAAATTATTGTTGTCAACAATATACCAACAATCAATTCTTGGATCTGAGAATATTTTTTATTATTCTTCGTTTGCAATCAATATTCTTTCATTAAGTTTGAAATTATTCTTCGGTCATTATATATATATATATATAACCTTTGGTTAGCTTCCGCCCGAATTGTTCATTCTGACGAAGGTCAAGCATTTCACTCCACCTTAGACCTACAGTTTAACGTGAAATCCGAACCACGTCCTACCAGCAGCTCAGCGTCTTAACCACTAGGCTACCCAGGGTACCCATTTATCTACCAACCACTTTCTTTATTGTGTGGAAGGATGACCAGCTGGGTTTTGCTGCGCGCCGGCTGCCGTCATCGGGTCTCGAACCCGGGGGGCCAGTGGATTCGTAGTCAGCGACGCTAACCACTACACCACCGAGGCGCATGTTATATATATATATATATATATATATATATATATATATATATATGTGTATATGTTATTTATATATATAGAGTGTATTCCAAAAGTCCCGTGACATGGGAATTCTATATTATTAATTATTATCGACAAAAGATGTTGAAATTCTGTCCATAAAGAGCTTTGCAAATTGACGATAATGATAATAATTTGAGTTATTCAACATTTTTTACGTGGGATTTGAGCCAAGAGTTGCTACGTCATCTGGACGCAAAAGACGGTGGTCATCCGTATAACTATCGATCAGAATCAATGTTATTTAACCTCGCTGATCGCGCGGGAAGAGGTGTTTCGACGGGGCCACGACGTAACCCCTTCGTACACTGAAACGTGATGGATCTGCTTTTGTCACGTTTCAGAGAGTTTTCGCATCGATGTTGGACCCTCGATTAACTGATGTTAGCTTTGAGGTCATCAAGTGTCGAAGTGTTGTAAAGGACACTTTTCAAGGGACGGCAGAGAATAAATCAAAAGGAGTAGCTCACTCTCTCTCTCTCTCTCTCTCTCTCTCTCTCTCTCTCTCTCTCTCTTTTTATACAGGGTGTCCCATAAATCCAGTCTCATAGGAAAAGTTATTTTAAATTAAATTTACAAAAGTAATACATTAAAACTAAAACTGAGAAGTGTAACTCCCTTCTGTATTAGGCATTGCCTGTTATTCTACCTGCAACAAAAAGAAAGGTGCCAAAACACGACATCAATTTGAACATTTGCTTTAGTTCTAATGTATTATTTTTGTAAATTTAATTTAAATTAAATTTTTTATGAGACTGGACTTATGGGACACCCTGTATATATATATATATATATATATATATATATATATATATATATATATATATATATGTGTCAAGAGATCTCGGAGGCCATTCAAAAGAACCTGGTCCCCCAATTTCACCGATTGTTGAAATTTTTGTCAAAAATGTTGCTTCCATTGGGAATAATAAATAATTTCAATGTCAGGACTTTTGAGACACCATATATATATATATATATATATATATATTATATATATATATATAATATATATATATATATATTATATATTTTTTTTTTACTTATTCAGTTATTTTCTTTACTTATAGGTAGTGCCACTTGTGTGTGTGTGTGTGTGTGTGTGTGTGTGTAAAGGGTATAAAGGTGTGCGATTGCAATATACTAATTGCAAAATATACAGGTTTTTCCATTTCTACATTTAACCTTTTTTCCAGAAGATTAGTTACCATGGAAACGGAAATGACGCAATAAATCCGCTCGCCATTGAAGTCGTAATATGACGCTAAAATGTGTCAAGATTTACACATTGAAGCGTTTCGTTCCTTTTAATTGTTTTACTTATATATATATATATATAAAGGGTGATCAAAAAGTAACGCAACCCATGGAGAAACGCACATAATTGATTTTTTCCTTTTTTTCCTTCTGTTGCAGGCGATTATTCAGAAGTGTGTTGATGCAATTTCACAGGAAACGTTGCAAAGGGTCTTTAAGAACATGAATCGCCGTATCCACTTGTGTGAAGCACAGAACGGTGCCCACTTCCAGCACTTGCTCTGAAATAAATCGTTTTCCCATGGGTTGCGTTACTTTTTGATCACCCGTATATATATATTACCTTACCTTCAGGAATTTGGTCCGAGGGGAAAGGATCACTCTCCCTCCTCCAGGTGATTTTTGGTTGAGGGTCCCCTGTCGCCTGGCATTCGAGGGTTACGTTTTGGCCTTCGTTTACAGTCACGTCTTCCGGAGGTAGATTGATGTGGGGTGGCACTGACACAGAATGACACGGATTAGATACTGAATGGAAGCGGAAAAATGTTATTATTGATAGATTAATAGATAGATAGATAGATGGAATTGCGTACAGAAAGTAGTAAATGAATGTAAACGTGTTTAGAACAGAAGTAAGGAATAAAAACATGAATCAAAACGTACTAAATTTGAAGTACTTTTTGTTGGTTTCTCTAAAGGACTTCTCCCTCGTTTATTTAGTGGAAAAAACCTGTTTTATAAATAAATTGCATGTTCTTGACATGTTTATAATGATGCATTGATCTTTATTCGTAAACCTGCCCACATCAAATACCCTTCACATTTATACAGACCTACACGTCGAATTTTCAACCTCACCACAACCCTTATACTTGTTAGGTTAGGTTAGGTTTACGCTAGTTTAGGTTAATTTAAGTTTGATTTACTGAAAGCAAAGAAAGACTCTCTTGCAGGAGCGCAGCCAGAATTTTGTAAAGGGGGGGGGGTGCCCGAGCCAGCGATCGTTACCAACAGCACTGATCTACACACAAATACGCAGATCCAGAAGCCCATCTTGCCCCTGGGCCCCCCCATTGCCTGCGCTACTGCTCTCTTGTCAAAAATTTAGGTACAATTCAGATTTGACCAATGTCAGTTCAATTTAAAATTGTTGCCAATACACGTTCCCTTAATTGAGAGAGATTTTTCTTCCCTCCCTCTTCGCGCGTAAAAGCCCAAATTGCAATGTCTGGCAATGTACAAGAAATGCTCCATTACTTATGGTTGAAACCAATAAATTTTTAAGAAATAATTGGAAGAAAAACGCAAAATATACAAAAAATATGAAGGAAGGTTTATTCCCAAAAGAAATATAAACTCGCTATCGAGCTGGACTTAATTTATTAATACTGAAAGCAAATTCTAATTAGGGCCTACTACAAACACACATAAATGCGAAGAAAAGAAGAACGATTCCAGACAATACTCGAACTTATTAATAAAACGATAAATAAAAGACAAACAAAACCTCTCCTCCCCTAAAACTATTAATTAATAATGAACGCATTAGAGATAACAAATATTTTAAATATTTGCAACGAATTTTTAACTGAAGTAGGCCCTAAACTCGCTTTTAATACAGCAGCTACGGTGCTGTTCTTCGATACGTACCTAGAGCCTCCCCTTCCACACTCTTTCTTCTTGTCTCTGACTACAACATAGGATTTAATAACAACTAGAAAACAACTGATAACCAAACTATGTACCCTGGGCACAACCACAACAAAATTTACAAAGAATGCCCGAACTTCATAGCGCCCAAGTTCTTAAACCTTATTAACCTTTCCATTCAAAATGATATCTTTCCAGACTGCTCCAAAAAAAGGCTAGAGTATGTCCTATTTACAAATCAGGAGATAAAACGTTTCCCTCAAAATACAGACCCATCTTTGTCCTTCCAAACGTCATTAAACTATACAAAAGAGTAATATATATGTATGATCGACTAATAAAGTTTATATGAAAACAAAAAATAATACACAACAATTTGCCTTTCTACTAAAACACACGATCAAGGACGAAATAAATGCAATATTAGAAGAACTTTATAGCAATTTGAAAGACAAAAGCAATCAGTAATCATCGTACTTGATCTAGCTAAAGCCAAAGACGCAGTACCTCATGACATATTCTTAAAGAAACTCAAACATTACGGTTTCAAGGAACTACTTTCAAGATGGTTCCGCTCATACTTGACTAACAGGACATAATTTATAGGATAGCATTCTCATATGTCACAGATAAGTTCCATCTCTCACGGAGTGCCTTAAGGGAGCATTCTGGCACCTATCCTGTTCCTCTTTTATATAAATGACTACCACCGGTCACTAAATAATTCGTCCTGTTACCAGTATGCAGATGATACTTCAATCATAACCTCTAACAAAGACTTATTACCATTCCAAACAACCACCAACAATGAAGTCCAAAGGATATACAAGACGCTCCGAACCACAAGCTGGCAAGCGCCAAAATTAAAAAAACAGAAAAATGCAGTTAACGTTTGTCAGCTTACAAAATGCCGTAACTTTTGAACCATTAACGATATTTGATTGATTTCGACCATACGTACAGGTCCACAATCTGCTCCTTGATTCGCCCACGGAATAGAGGAAGGGGGGGGAATGTAGTGGTATAAATAACTCATTTCTGGCCCCACTGGCGCTTGGCAGGTTATGGTCCGGAGCACCTCATATGTATGGCTTAACGCCAACAAACTATCCTTATATATATATATATATAATATATATATATATATATATATATATATATATATATATATATATATATATATATATATATATATATATATATATATATATATATAACGCCAACAAACTGTCCTGATATATATATATATAATATATATATATATGATGAATAAAACCACGAAGGAAAGGAAACACAAAATGGTGCTCAAGCGCTTTCGTCTAATGACATCCTGAGGATGTCATTAGACGAAAGCGCTTGAGCACCATTTTGTGTTTCCTTTCCTTCGTGGTTTTATTCATCATAAATATTTTTCACGTGTTACCTTCGTGAAATAATTTTCATATATATATATATATAATATATATATATATATATATATATATATCACAAGAAAACATTGTACGCCTTAACCTAAAAATAAATAAACTCAATCCCTGTAAAACGAGTGCAATCAGCCAAACTCTGGGAATTAGCCAGGATTCAAAAGAGCAAACTCAAGATCTGCACATCAGATTAGCCAAAGCCTCATACATAATTACAAAAGTAGGCTTAGCTCTCCTAAAACAAGTTTTTAGAGCCATATATTTGACTATAGTATACCTACATCTGAAGTACGGCATTAGCGCTTACGGATATGCCCGACAATATTTATTGCAGCCACTGGAGTAATGCAAAAAAAAAAAAAAAATAGGAAAATTTATAAATCAAACAGAGAAAGAAAGTACAGGAAAATGTCCTCTTATGCGCTTCAAATTGTCAATAACAGCGCACCAGAAATCATCCAAAATCAAACACGTACATCAATCAGAAAACCAAATTACACACCACAAGATCTTTATCCCCCAGTGGACCCAACCTCAGAAAAATCTTTGACCAAGAGACAAAACAATGTAACTCTTTAAAATCTTTCCACCAACAATTCAAAAATAACTTTTATAAAAATCATACAAATTGTGATTATCTCCCCTTTCCTACTTCTATTCGAACCTTTTCCCCTCACTTCCTCCCCTCTGTACACCAATTACATTAATGATAAAGCGTTGTATTCTTGTATGAAAACAAATAAAAAATAAAATAAAATATATTGTGTAAGGTATCTAAGACTAAATGTCAAAGAAATTACTATAATATATAAATTTTATATCCTATAGAAAAAGGAAAGTAATATATGTAATCTCCAGTTATTTGTCATAAATTTACTGCAATAATAATAATCGCTATGTCTCTGTATCTCTTCGTCTCTATCTCCTTTAAAGTTATGGTAAATAACTGCAATATTCTGCATTATCTGAAAGATTTATCAAATAACCTTATTTTGCTTGCAAATAGTAGTCCTTTGCTAAGTAGGTATCGGAAAGCATTAACTGCCCCATTTATTATATATAATATATATATATATATATGGTGGTGTAGTTGTTAGTGGTGTAGTGGTTAAGACGCTGGGCTGCTGGTGGGGCATGGTTCGGATCCCACGTTAAACTGTAGGTCTAAGGTGGAGTGAAAAGCTTCACTTTCGTCAGAATGAACAACAATTCGGGCGGAAGCGAACCAAAGGTGTATATATTATTTTCTTGTTACATTCAATCCTTTGCATGTACAAAGAGGCCAATAAGTTATACTAAATTGCGTTATATTTCGTCGCTAGAAACATACCATCAAGGAATCAAATAACAGAATAAGTGATAGATAAATGCGTAGAAAGTAGTCCGACCTCACAACGTAACTTTCTTTTTTTTTCTTTTTGTTCAAACCAATGGAGAAAGATAAAAGCTTCCTGACTCTCTCTATTTACGTTGGGGGTAACATCCAAAAATGGAACTCAATACATACTGCAATTGGACAACTTTACATAAAGTACTCTAAAACGAATTTCAGGACAAAGGAATGTTTGTGGACAAGAAGAGGTCATTCGCCAGAAGTCGAAAGAAAGTGTAGGACAAAATGTTTGAAAGGAAATGTAAAAATGTTTAACGAAATCAAAAAAATAAAATGTTAAATAAAGTACTAACCTAGTACTTCGAGGGTGGTGTACATCTTCTTAGGAGGTACTGTGCTTATTTGGCACATGTACTCCCCTCGGTCGGCGATTGTAGCATTTGCGATTACGAGTGCCCACGTATCTCTTTCAGCCGCAACAGTTACTCGACGGTTAGTGGTAAGAACGTGGGTGCCCACTGTTAATACGGCAGATCCACGGTCCCCATAATGTACCCACGCTACCTGTTGACGTAAAAAATTCAAAATATTAGGTTACTCGTAAGCCGGAAGGCATAATAAATGTGGTCCAGTGTGGAAATTACATTTGCAGTCGAGTGTATCTATACACAAGCTCGAAACCCGTCATGAATTTTGAGTAGCACCTCTGTTTTACTTTTGGAAATGACAAGTCAAATAGAAAATCAAGAATAATGTTACATTTTTTTCTTTGTTTAATTATTAACACTTTGGACACGCTTTAAAGTTTTACGAAAAATGGACGTCGTTTCAACTCAGAATATTTTAAATATTTACAATCCACTAAAATTCTACTAAAGGATGCAGATACACCCACACACACACACACACACACACACACACACACACACACCACACACACACACATATATATATATATATATACACAGAGGGTTGAGAAAAGAAAATAGATACCTTCCGTGTCCACAGTTTCCATAGTTACATGGTTTTCTTATTAAAACGTGAAGCTGTTTTGTTTTGTGTGAGATGTTCGATAACCTCAGCTCCAACTGTGCATGAATCACTATCGTGACTTGAAAACCATGTACAATATTATTTTTAATTTTATACAAAATCACAGTTACATGGTAGGTGGGGCTTCGTGCTTTTGGCTAGTTAACATGTGCTTCTCCGGGAAATGGATGTTGTACAAGAGTACCAGATGACATTCAAGAAGGAATGCCAAGCCACGAAAATGCCAAGTATGAACTTAATTTGGCATTTAGTGGAAAGATTTGAGAAAATGGACAATGTTGCCGATCAGCCATAGTATGGAAATTTCTGAACGTTTGCAAAATCCACCCGTAAATTGTTAAGAAGACTGTTGGTAGAAATTGGTGTGTTTGTTGTAAGCATGAAAAAGCAACACGAAAGTTAGGCCTGCGTCCATATCGTGTTATCTAACAAATGCATTCTCAAGATTTACAATACCTGCAGTACTGTAAATGGTTTCAAGGTTCAATGTTTTACACTTCTTGAAATGCACTTGGTTCACAGATGAAACATGGTCGCGCGTAAGTAGATATTTAATCCACAACCCATAGGAATATAGCCAAGCGAGAAAACCCACATGCTATCACTGCGACATCAAAATCTACGAAGTATGCAATGGGTACAACAAAGCTTCATACAGCGCTTCCTTCAATAATTCCAACAAAACAACGAAAATCATTCCCAGCAACCATTGTAATTCATGCGAGTTAAACATAGAATCTGTTTATAGAAAACTCACTCATGATAAAGTCATTGTATAAAAGGTTACAGCATATTTAATGAGTAAGAGTTGTGTTAATAGGAAAATCACTCTTTTATTCATTTATTTCTGTTAATAATTAACACTGTTGGCTTTCCCGAGAGCATTTTCACATACGAACCTCAATCAAGTTAAACCATTTCTACATAAACGCTTCGATTCCATTAAACACCTTAAAACGAAGATACGGTTAACATAATCGCTATACAATAAATAATAAATAAAACTCAAATAATTTGCGTACAGGGTCGTCCAAACGTTAAAAATCGGATCGTATTCGCTCTAACCTATCTTATAACAAACAAACAACAAATCTTTATTCAAAAAGAATACATTACATAGATATACATCACTTCCATACAGGTTTATACAATGTTGACATTAGCGTTTAATTCTGTAGTTTAGTGGCGAGTAATTTAATCAAAGCATTCTCATCTGAATATGCCGTTGGGAAGCATGAGAGAATTACAGACAAAAAAAATCTTTGAAATTCATTTAAATTTTTACAAAAGAAAATAAGAAAATAAACAGAAATAATGGAAAATAGAATAAATGGCACTTCATTAATTCCATTACAAAAAGGAAAATTGAGATAACCTTAGAAATAATGGAAAATAGGAAGGTGGTAAACAGTAATGATGATAAAAGATGAATAATAATTTAATTTTTATAAATACAAATGAAAAGGAGATAGTCTTAAAATAATAACAAAAGAGATAAGTGAGTTACAGTATAGGAAAATTTATTTTTAATTAAATTTACAAAAATAGTACATTAGAACTAAAACAAATGGTCATACTGATGTCTTGTTTTGGCACCCTTTTATTTTTGGTTGCGGGTAGAATAACGCGCAGTGGCTAATACAGAAGTGAGTTACGCTTCTCAGTTTTAATTCTAACGCATTACTTTTGTAAATTTAATTTAAAATAAACTTTCCTATGAGACCGGACTTATGGGACACCCTGTATATATATATTATATATATATATATATATATATATATATATATATATGTCTATTATATTATTATTATTATTATTATTATTATTATCAAAACTGACATCAAGTCAATCTAATAATTAACTGAAATGATAAGGAGGTCTTTTTTTTTTCTTATTTCATCTTTACATACAGTCAATACCAAAAGTCCTGTCCTCAAACTCCATGTCCCACACCAATATTTATCGGTAAGAAACATAGAATTTCAGAACAAGACTGTTGGCACTGACTGCTCTCTCTCTCTCTCTCTCTCTCTCTCTCTCTCTCTCTCTCTCTCTCTCTCTATATATATATATATATATATATATATATATTATTAAATTCCAGAATTTAATATATATATATATAATATATATATAATATATATATATATATATATATATATATATATATATATATATATTATATTATATTAAATTCTGGAATTTGCCCTGAGGGGAAGTGAAGGAATGTTATATACTTATTAAATTAATAAAATATCTGAATAATTTCCCCTCGAAGAGAAATGTGTAATAAATGCAATAAAGATGTAGCAAAATTAGTTAATAATATGAGGCAAAGAAATAAAAAATTACCAAAATCTTTTTTCCCTCCAAATACTCGTTCGAATATTTCTTGGAAATATTTACTTTACGTAGAATTATTACGTTTAATTGCTTATAATGTTACTTTATTTAGTAATATATATATATATATATATATGTGTGTGTGTGTGTGTGTGTGTGTGTGTGTGTGTGTGTGTGTATCATATATATATATATATATATATATATATATATATATATATATATATATATATATATATATAATATATATATATATATATATATATATATATATATATTTCTATATATATATACAGTATATATATATATATATATATATATATATATATATATATATATATATATATATATATATATATATATATTTATATATATATATATATATATATATATATTTATATATATATATATTATATATATTATAATATATATATATATATATATATAATTTATATATATATATACAGTATATATCTATATATATATATATTATATATATATATATATATATATATATATATATATATATATATATATATACTATTAGTAATAAAAATGTTGTAAAGATCGAACCCACGAGGTAGAGCACCAAGACGAAATATATCCTGAACCACGGGGTGCCCCTAAAACAATAATAATAATAATAAATAATCAATAAAAAGTGCCAGAAACTGGCACAGTGTGGCTTTAATACCAGCACCACCGGGAGTCGAAGCCCCCCGACCTTAGTGTTTTCACTCGGCTTTTAGGGAAACAGTGAATTCCAGCGTTACTCGGTATCTAATGTAAAAATCTTCGTCATTAAAACCAACCGGTTTCTAACCAATGATAATTCTTTTATGAAACTCTCGATGCGGTTTTCCCGTGAGAAAACTTATTACAACATTATCTCATTATGGGCGTGGGCGTAAAAGCGATTTCATCGAAGGGCGTTGAATTCTTTATCCCAAAACAGAAGTGAACACATTTTATATAAAAACATTTTAAACTCTAAATTAAAAAGTTCAATTTTATACTGGAGTTTCCCAAGGGGGTATTATTGGTTCTCTAGTGATGGTGGTCTAATAAATGACTTTCATAATTCGTTGTTCAATATGCAGGCGTATTGCTATATTTGTATAGTCTAGTGTAGCAATATCATCTATAATAATAGCCCTTAACGAGGAGATATAAGATATCTGATGAATACCCGTATGATAATAATTTGATAAAATTAATTCCATTTTATATTTATATATATATGTATATATATATATATATATATATATATATTATATATATATATTATATATATATATATATTCTCCAAAAACAACAGCTATTACAGATGGTAACATACTGTACAAGTGTCGTGGTAATTAAATATTGGCTCTCACAAATTCTAGATTCTCTTCTAAATTTTGTTTCACCCGAAGAAGGGTACGTCGTTTGTAGCCCCTTCTCAAAACTGCTTCCCGTTATATCAGCAAGGTTAAGCGACGTTGGGTCTGTTCAGTAGTTGGCTGGGTGGCCGCGTCCTCCGCATTCAAATGATGTAGCGACTTGTATAGAGGGCTCCAACTTCATCTAAAGCGGTAGGTCCCCTCCGTCACATGACCTTTGTAATTACGAAGAAAGTTACACAACCTCAAATTATTTCTTTATTAACACGCAGAAAATTAAATTTTTCCAACAAACTTTTACTGTACGTTTCCAACTTCCAACGTCATATATATATTTCTCTCGTCCGTCCACACGTCACACGTAGCACAATAGTGTTGGCAGTGCGCCGACTATTTCGACTTCGGCTCTGCTCCCTGCAGCAATATCTGCTCCATTCCATCGAGATTTATTTTGCAAATTCCACCTCTCCTTTAATCCAGAGAAGATTACTCCGGCTTCAGCAGTAGTGTCTGTTTCGGTTCCACTAACTCCAGCAGTATCTGCTCCGGTTCCGCTACTACTCCAGCAATATTCCTGCTCCGCTCCGCTTCTTAATACCTGCTCCTTCTCCAGTTCTGCTTCTCAAATGCTTATAAGTTACATAAAATGAGGAATAGTTTGCTTATTTAATGTTACGTTCATTTGTTTTCAAAATGTTATGACGAAATTATGTTCATATCACCACCAAACCAATCTAATGAACAAAATTTTCACCATATCGCTCTACATGAATGAAAACTTCAACAAAATACTGAATAATTTACAATTTGTTTCATTAAAATTGAGTAAGAGATAGGGAAGTTTTACGAATTTTAAAATAGGGAGCTATTTATTATACACCCTGTATTTAGGCATTTAAAAACCCGCCCAAAAAAATACACTTAAATCTCACGTAAATGTAAGCTTCAGACCGTCTAATTCTTGAATAATTGAACAGTGTCAGAAAAATAGTTTATGTATTCGTTTGACAGTGTAGTTCATTCCAAAAGTTTTTAATCAAATTTTAATTTCGTAAAAAAAGTTATAATTTAAGTGTAAAAAAAGTGTAAAAAAAAGTGTAAAAAAAGTGTAAAAAAAAATACTTCGATAAAAGTATTTCGGTTCTTAAAAAAGTTGACTGAGTTTGGCTGCGAAATTGTAAATATTCAGTAACGCGTTTAATGGATAATTTGAATTTCAGTTTTTAGGGTTTAGTAGTCTATATATACATGTATAAGATATAAATTAGGTATAACAAGCGAATAATACTGTGTGTATATATACATACATATACATATGACAGAACGACAGTTAATACTTTCCTAAACATACATAGCATAGTATAATAATAATAATAGTAATAATAATAGTAATAATATTATTAATAATAATAATAATATTATTAATAATAATAATAATGAATAAAACATTTGTTTTTGTTTCAGTGTGGAATTAATGCGAATACAGCAAAGTTGATTCAAAAGTTCGATCTATACAAATTACTTCTGTCAAGAGTATATCTGTAGGAAAGAAGAAGAAGAATAGAGAGGAAGATTAGATGTTCCGTAGCTCGAACATCCGTCATTGCTCCAAGAACAAGCTTTTGGTTTTAATGCTGGAATTTGCGTGAACACCAATGAGACGCCAGATACTCTAAAAAGTGACAACAGGTGTTTAATATATCAACGTCTTTACTCGGGTGATTTTTCAACTTTAATGAGATTACGTGATTACCAATCAATTGGCCAATAGATCTTCTGTAGTTTTACAGTGTTGATTACTAGAGTAAAAATGTCAACACTAAAGATAATAAATTAACATAAAAAGAAAAGTATTTTAATTTTCTTTTATAATTTAAAATGAAAGAAAAGCATTTTAATTTTATGGATCACCTGAAGATCCGTCACCCCCAGCCTTTTTTAGTTAGCTTCATAAGGCTAACTAACGAAAATATCACGACCTAACCTAACCAATCGTCAAGGGCGTACAGTTGACCTAACGATTGGTTAGGTTAGGTCGTGATATTTTCGTTAGTTAGCCTTATAAAGCTAAGTAAAAGAGTCTGGGGTGTCGGATCTTCAGGTGATCCAATTTTTTTTATAATTTAAAATAAAAGAAAAGCATTTTAATTTTTTTATAATTTAAAATAAAAGAAAAGCATTTTAATTTTTTTATAATTTATAATAAAAGAAAAGCATTTTAATTTTTTTTTATAATTTAAAATAAAAGAAAAGCATTTTAATTTTTTTATAATTTATAATAAAAGAAAAGCATTTTAATTTTTTTTATAATTTATAATAAAAGAAAAGCATTTTAATATTTTTCTATAATTTAAAATAAAAGAAAAGCATTTTCATTTTTTTTAATTTAAAATAAAAGAAAAGCATTTTAATTTTTTTATAATTTATAATAAAAGAAACATTTTAATTTTTTTTTATAATTTAAAATAAAAGAAAAGCATTTTAATTTTTTTATAATTTATAATAAAAGAAAAGCGTTTTAATATTATTTTATAATTTAAAATAAAAGAAAAGCATTTTACTTTTTATAATTTATAATAAAAGAAAAGCATTTTAATTTTACTTCATAATTTAAAATAAAAGAAAAGCATTTTAATTTTTTATAATTTATAATAAAAGAAAAGCATTTTAATTTTTTTTTATAATTTAAAATAAAAGAAAAGCATTTTAATTTTTTTATAATTTATAATAAAAGAAAAGCATTTTAATTTTTTTTTATAATTTAAAATAAAAGAAAAGCATTTTAATTTTTTATAATTTATAATAAAAGAAAAGCATTTTAATTTTTTTTTATAATTTAAAATAAAAGAAAAGCATTTTAATTTTTTTATAATTTATAATAAAAGAAAAGCATTTTAATTTTTTTTTATAATTTAAAATAAAAGACAAGCATTTTCATTTTTTTTTAATTTATAATAAAAGAAAAGCATTTTAATTTTTTTTATAATTTAAAATAAAAGAAAAGCATTTTCATTTTTTTATAATTTATAATAAAAGAAAAGCATTTTAATTTTTTTTTATAATTTAAAATAAAAGAAAAGCATTTTAATTTTTTTTTAATTTATAATAAAAGAAAAGCATTTTAATTTTTTTTAATTTAACAAAAAGAAAAGCATTTAATTTTTTTTTTTTTTTTTTTTTTAGAATTTAACGTAAAAAGAAAAGCATTTTAATTTTTTTTTATAGAGAAGTTAAAAGGAAAATATTAAAATTATTTGTAGGTACAACATATTTTTCTTTTTATCAAGGGTAACTAATTTATATACAGCCAGCTCGATTTAAAGTATGAATAAGGTTTTCAGACATCAACTGTATAATGTAGGTTTATTTATTTATTTATTTACTTTAAAAATATGTAATTATTTTTTATTTCTATATTTATTATTATTATTATTATTATTATTATTATTAATGAAATATTAGTTACAAATACTTATGCGAAGATTCAATTTCATTCAATCACAAATTGACCAAAAAATGTAGCATTTTTGACGTAAATGACATCTAATGCGTCATAGCATCAATTTCATTCGAAAATTATTTCTTAAATAACATACCAATTATTACATCTAAGTTGACCTAAGTTCAACCTAAGTTGAATGAAAGCAATGAGCCAAATAAAGTAATGATGTTGATAGAAGGTATTAACACAATCATTAACAATAATTTCAAATATCTGTATTTGTGTGAGTGAATTTATAAGTATTATTAACAATAAACTTGGGGTTAAGGTCAAGTGAATTATTTTTGTAAGTGCATACGTAGAAACACTTGATTTCGGAGTAGTTACGCGAGTAAAAAAATACATTAAACCGTTCATGCCTGAATTATGAAATTTTTATTTCAAATATTTTTTTATGTTCAAGCCAAAATAACTTCTAACATTCAGGTCGTAAGGGTGAAAATCAATTTTCAAGCTCATGTTGCCATAAGGCAACAGTCGGCGTTAAAGGGATACAATTACTGGGGGCACTTTTTACACTGAGGTATATAAATATATATGTTCGTATGTGTATTTTAGAAGTGAATGCATTGAAAGACGAGTGTAACTATTAAGACACAGGTCAAAGAGATGATTAGTGTTTAAGATAAAAGGATAAAAATAGGTCAAAGAATAAGAAATTCTTTTATATAATTCGTACAAATAATAATTTAATTATTAAATTTATTTCTATAAATGGTAAAATAAACTCGAAAAATTACAGATTTTTTTTTTAATGGTCCCTACAAACTCAAAAAGAAGAAAAATGTTCTCAAAATTTAGTCAAAGATTTCTTCGTCAATCTCAAAAGGTAAAAATTTGGTTAACACATTTTTGTCCCAAGCCAGTTTCAGAAATGTGGATGGGGGACAGTGACGAACCCGCTGCGGGTAATGGAACCAACCAACCAACACTCTTTTGTTCCTTGAAAAATTTCCTTATTTTCCAAAAATATTATAACTTTACAATAATGATCAGTGAGGAGGACCAGAAACTGGCACAGTGCTTATGCCAACTAATGAGACTCGCTGCTCTACCTCCATTATTATTAATATTATTATTATTATTATTATTTCCAGCATCATAGGGATTCGAACTCCCGAACCTCATGTTTGAAATTTTACTCTTCACCACTTTGTATGCATATAATTCTTAATAATAATATATATATATTTTTAGGTACGCTTGTCGAAATTAAAATTAACAGTTCGATATTCGGTTATTCCTTCTTCAGGAGTCAAAACTAATAAATTATAAACCCAAAGTTTGTGGAGTAACTTAAAATTATCTTAAATAGGCTTTACGATTAAGTTTTACAATTAAGGGTTTACGATCAAGTTTGAAGTAGGAAAATTTCGTAGAATTTTTATGGCTTAAACTGTAAAACAATTACGTTATTTTGGAAATAAATTAACCGAAGAAAATTCAGTTACAGATCCACTAACATCCATTTACAGTAAAGCGGTGTTGCTCAGCCGGATTTTTCACACGACGCCCGTGTCATAGTCTTAAGGCGGGTCGCGACCCCTTATCATTATAGAGGGGGTAAACAAATTCACGAAGCGGGGTTTTTTTTTTTTTTTGGCACACAAATTACTACTACAGGGGTAAACAAACTACGACCCGTAGGGGGGGTCGCGACCCATCGTTTGAGAAACACTGATCTCGAAGATACTTCTGCAGGTTCCCGGCTCCAACCTCCAATTCTAAGCGCCATATTCGGAGCCGATCTTATAATATAACTGTTTATGGGGTACAACCGACTACCTCATTAATCACTGCATTATAAGTCCAGAAAGAATTATAACAAAACTTCACAACATAAATACTGAAGTCCTACTTCAAACCTCTTTAAACAATATCACATACTAAAAGTTCAGTATATATTTCAAGTACAGGGTGTTCGAAAAGGTCTGAAAAAGTTATTTTGGCGAGTTAAATAATAACGGGGTATACACAATTTATAGCCCGACACACATCCAACTGGTACTTTGTATTTTGACATGTGCTTGTTAGTATATCAGGGGTAACAGCGTAAATTACTGTAGTAACAATTCGGGCACGCAAAACTGTTTCATTTTTAGTCTTCTACTGGTAAAAATCGTCTTTCACATAACCCCATGGAAGAAACCCCAGTGGAGATAGGTCGGGTGACTTTTGGGGCCAGACAAAGGGGACCCTTTCCAATCCAACGGTTTTTGACGATGAGTTCTTGGTAATAATGAGAATAAAATGTTGTTGTTGTTGTTGTTGTTGTTGTTGTTGTTGTTGACTGGGGCTTCATGAAATTGGTGAATCTTGCTACCAGGTGTCGCAAAGCATTTTTGCTTAATTCACTATGTTTAAGAAATATAAACTTTTATTTTATTTCAAGCCTTTCTCCACCACACTGTACGTATGAACTGTTTTATATCTAATTCCCGAATCACGAAAAGACCTTTCCTTCCAATAATAATAATGGAAAATGTCCTCAAATTTCGAATCCTGATGAGAGTCGGACAAGATTTAGGAAAATTCCTGTGACATTTCCAAGGCAAATTATGCTCTGAATTCGGCGTAGGAGAAATTCTTCTACATATTTGGCGGCAGAATTATGGAACAGTCTAGTGTAAGAATCACACAACTTTTCTCCAACAAATTAAGATCCACTAAGTTCCAAACTTATTAAATGAGCCCTTTCAATGTATAAACTTATCGAATTCCTTCCGAGAATGATCCAGCGAAAATTTTTTTAGAAGGTTTTGAGTTATTTTGGAGTTTGCTTCATCTGTGTGTGTGTGTGTGTGTGTGTGTGTGTGTAGCTCTTTCTTTCTCTCCGAATTGTTCTATAAAATTTCTCGGAATTTTTTTTCTTCCGAATTTCTGAGTGTTTCCTACTTTCTTGTTTCCAAAACTGCCCATTCGTGGGCGGGAAGTGGGGGATGAGGAAGAGGGGAGGGCTTTCTTGCTTTTCTGTGTTAATTTTTCTCTCTGTGAGTGGTCTGCGTCAAAATTAAAGCTATGGGTGCTACAGTAAGTCGACTGTAAAGCTGTTGCGTCTCCTTCATTTTCCTCTCTCGTAACACTGTAACTGTAACTGTGAATTTTTATGCAGTGAAAAATGCATACATACATTGTCAAAAATCTCATTTCCTAAGGATGTAGGGTGAGAAAGCAGAAAACAACTCGGATGTTAAGTACAGAAGTTAGTGAAAAGGAGAAAAAAGACAAAGTAAAAAGTGTACACATCCGTTCACACAGGCGCTCTTGGGGACCAGCCCCCTCCCTCCCTCCATCACCACCACCATATGGCAAAATGCATGGTGGCGGTTCCAGGTCTTGTCAAAAATAAAAAAAGACAGAGTCCCAAACTTTCATACTTCTAACAAACCTCCTCCATTACAACCGGCCTGAGACATTTCTCGTGCATCACCCAGATCAAGTCCATGTTTACTCACGCAATCATTCACCATACCCATACATCTTCTTCTCGGCCTTCCTCTCCTATTTCTTCTACCTTCGCAAACACTCTTATACACTCTTTCCACAACTCTGACACCTTCCATTCTTTCAACATGTCCAAACCACCTTGTCACACTTCCCTCAATTTTCACTTCCACTGACTTCTGAACACTACATTTTTTCTTACTCTATCAATCCGACCCGCGCATACATACTCCTCAGATTTTCTATTTTAACCGCTCTTGACTTCTTCCTTTCATGCCATGCCAAGGTTTCACACCCATACAAAGGTGACGATACTAACATGTAAACATTTCACAGCAGCTCTTTCAGCGCACCCGCCACATCTCTTCCTTGATTCACTTTTCGTTAATTTTATCCGCACTTTTACTTCTTTTGTTCAGTACACATCCCAGATACTTAAAAGACTCTACCACCTTTAGTGTTTCGCCATTTATCATCACATGACAGTCCGAATTCTCTCCCCCCACCCGTCTCTCTCTCTCTCTCTCCTCTCTCTCTCTCTCTCTCTCTCTCTCTCTCTCCCTATACTATCAATAACTTGTTTTTACATACATTTACTTTCAATACTCTTCTTTCGCACATCGCCACAAAATTTTTAACAGCTTCTTGCATATCACAATCATTTGGAGGGAATAGCATAGCATCATCCGCGTACAACAGATTTGACAAGCCCCACCTATTCCCATCAGACACCAGATTCAATCCTCTTTCTCGCATTCGTGCTTTCACCTCTTTTATCACTGCATCCATTAGCTACATGGGTTCCCAAATTGTGTTCCGCGGAACACTTCTCACGGTATACAAGTGTTCCGCGGAACACCAATTTGGGAACCCCTGCCGGATTAGCAGATTGAACAACCATGGAGATATCACACATTTTTGACGTACACCAATAATTAAATCAAACCGATCACTCAGTTTTATATTTACCCTCACACATACACTACTTTCATCATAGAAACTCTTTACCGTTTTCATGAATCTACCGTCAACCCCCATATATGCTCAAGACCTGCCACAGTGCTTCTTTATTCATTCTATGGTGCTCTTCCAATATGTGCTCTACCGCGAAACTGTGATCTACCATATTCCAATACGTGCTCTACCGTGAAACTAGCCTTATAAGGCTAACTAACGAAAATATCATGACTTAACCTAACCAATCGTTAGGTCAACTATACGCTCTTGACGATTGGTTAGGTTAAGTCGTGATATTTTCGTTAGTTAGCCTGGAATATGGAATATTAGTTGGAATATGGTAGATCACAGTTTCGCGGTAGAGCACATATTGGAAGAGCACCCATTCTATTATAGGCTTTGTCAAGATTCTTAAAAACGATGTAAACCTTTCAATCCCTTTCATAGGTGCTCTCAATCATTTGTTTCACTGCGAACACTTGGGCCGGTCGCTGCAATGTGCGGAGCTCCCATTCTGTCGCTGTAAAATCACACGCGACTCGAATCGTTACTACCCAATTCGTCAGTCGTGAGTCTTAAGACGATCCTGCGTGCGGCCGGCCTTGACCCACGCAGCCTCGTGCACTTCGGAACCCTTCTTGTTCACCGTTTACCAAGCATTCTCTAATACTACGAACTCTTTCTATTCCTATCCTACCATACACCTTCCCCACTACACTTAACAGACCTCCATAATCCTCACATCCATTCCTTTCGTCTTTCATTTTGTACAATGGAACAATTTCTTCCTTTTAAAACTGGACTGAAAAAAAAAATTGTTGTTAATATAAAGATTTTAATTGTTTTTAACATTTTATTGAATAAATACTAAAAGTCTGCTACCTACACTTTTAACCCAGGTTAATTAAACAGTTCTTATAAACTTATAATTTAGGGGTAACATTTTCAAATAAGATTTTTTTTTTCTATATAAATTCAAAATTCAAAATTCAAAATTCTAAATTCAAAATCTGAATAATATATATATATATATATATATATATATATATATATATATATATATATATATATATATATATATAGGGCGTCCCAAAAAAATGTATACACACTTTAACAGCTGATAGCTCAATTGATGTTTCTTTCTTTCCAAGTTAAACCCATTAGAATTAATAATGGCAGTCAGACTAAGCTTTGAACAAAGGAAATTCATTCTAAAATGCTACTGGAAGTGTGAAAACGCAGTTGAAGTGCAAAGACAGTTTAGGAGGGAGTTTCAAACAGATCCACCAACGCGACTTACCATCACTCGAATTAGAGATAAGTTTGAAGCCGATGGAACTGTTCAGAATGTCCACAAGAAGTGTTCGGAAGACCACGGACATCGACAAGCCCCACAAAGCAAGAAAGAGTACTGGAAACGTATCACCAAAGTCCAAGAAAATCTGTGCGGCAAGCGAGTCGTGAGGTAGGAATTTCAGAATCGTCTGTCCAACGCATTTTGAAGCGCTGTCAATGGAAAAGTTACATTCCAAGATTAGTCCATGCTATTAATGAAGACGATGATGATCCGGACCGAAGAGTGGAGTATTGCGAGTGGTACTTGGCACGATGTGGATGTGGATTGGACGAAGGGGTTTCGTAGAATACCATCCGCGTTCACCAGACCTCACACCACTAGACTTTTTTTTATGGGGATACTTAAAAGACAAAGTCTACGCTATAAAACCTGCAGCAGTCGCTGAATTGAGAGCAGCCATTGAACGAGAATGCACACAAATACCAAACGAAATGTTTCGTGATGTTTGCGATTCCATTGCTTCGCGTTATCAGCAGTGCCTGGACCAGAACGGACGTCAGTTTGAAAACAGGCGTTGACAAAACAATTAAATAATGTCTGTAGATTCTATTACATTTTGAAAATGAAATGTATTTTAATAAACACTGCCTTTATAATTATTTAAAGTGTGTATACATTTTTTTGGGACGCCCTGTATATATATAAATTATATATATTATATATTATATTATATATATATATAATATATATATATTACTCTGAAATTGTATTAGATTTAAATCATGATACTTCTATTTTAGTTCATTCTTGATGTATTACGAGAATTCCGGTCCACAAAATGTCTCCGTTCTTCAAAGGAAGCCTATATCTGTCACAAATGAATCTATTTATCATATATGAATTACGGGTCTCTCTGTCTTATATATATATATATATATATATTAAATATATATATATATATATATATATAATATATATATATATATATATATATATATATATATATAGTTTAAATGGAAGTATGAAGAGTTAAACATCTTTTTACATGGAGCACCATTCCGCCCGTACGCCCATTTCAAAGTACGAGCAGCTCGCAGCAGCATTGTCAAGCAAATAGAGCGAGGTAGGGGGGAGGAGGGTCAAAATACTGACGAGGCCTTCATACGTGGTTTATCACCACTGAAAGGAATAATATGCATATGTATTGTGGTTCTGCGAAATATTTTAAATAAAGGAAGGCATTCATTCGTTATTCATATAGACGAATTTAAAATTCATATGGGCGGAATTTAAAATTCAAAATATGAAATGAAATTCTGAATTAAACCAAAATTAATGCTTTAAATTTGAAATAACTCTTTTGAAAAATATATTTCACCGAAATTCGAGTAACGACTGTACGTTTATTAAATTTCTGTAGAGGCTACTCCTTCTTGCGCACTTTGTGAAGCACCGTGTCCCGTTTGTTCAGAGAGGTTAAAAAAAAAAGACCTTTTGGGTTTGTTTAGTTATTGGTTCGATAACCGTTCTTTGTGTTTTGATGATGTAGTGATCTATAAATGGTTCGGGTCTCGTATAAAACTGTAGTTCCTCCGTTACACGAGGTCGTTCGTCATTACGAAGGAGGTTAAAGTATTCTTATGAAATGGCCGAAATCTTAGGTGAATTAACCTGTGGGTATGGGTATGGGTATAAAGTATTTTGCTTCTTAAATTATATGTTACAGGCCTTGTAGAAGCATTACAGTTGGGGTATTATGTGTTATAATACCATTTTTGGTACTGTTGCTTGATTGACGTTCGCTTGGAGAAAGAAACAGCAGCGCTAAACATTTCAAAAGAAACTGACAAAGAAAATGAAGGTATTGAAGGGGTACTCATATAAATATAATGAACCCACTAAAATAAATCGCCACTACTCAAAGTCATTAAACTTATCGTACAGAAAATAAGTTTTAATTTAAAATAACGGTTGAACTGATGTTCAATTTGCTCAAAAAAGAAGTGGGCGCGTAAAACCATATTGGAAAATTTGTCTTGTAGCGAGCGCGGCCGGTGTGCAGCGTTGGGCGCGCAGCAAATAAGAAATATTCACATCCATAACTTTTATGATCTTCATGATTGTTTGGAGCGCAGTGAATTGAGACCATTTTTTCAGGAGAGGTTCGTTAAAGTGCGAACAAAATCGAAGGAGGAAAACTGTCTATAATTCGAAATTGCAAATAAAAATTGGGGTTTAATTTTATTTTATGGGCATATTTTCTCTTAACTTTTTTGTATAAGGCTCAGTGGGTATGGTTATCACTTATTGAAGAAGCGGATTCGATGAGTTCTCCTTCAGATATTTTTTTTTTTGACAGTTTCTTCGATCATGAAGTTCCGTGAAGTCATGCAGATTTTGTGACTCAATACCAATTTGACGGGGTTTGAACACGAGTTCGGAGTCATCCATTTACAATGACTTTTGCGCAAATCTTAATCCTAATTGCGTGGAATTAGGCGATCGAGTTGTATAATTGTGATACATTTATGAAGATCGAAATTTTCCTATCGAAACCTTATGAAACTCTTTATTCCGAAAAAAAAAAAGAGGACGCCGTAGCCATTCTCATTATTTCGAGATCTCCTGCCAATTCTACCGATATAAACAGAAGACAAACTGAGAAAATATAAAAACAACCCAGTATCAGCTCTCGTCCAACTTCCTTTCCAATAATCTTACCGAGCATAAAGACGTCAGATTTGACGGAACTTTCCTTAAATATCTGTGAGTAAATCATCTATAATTACGTTGCAAAAAAAAATCCTTTCTAGTTCTAATTTGGGAACGACAAAAAGAAAAAAAGAAAAAAAAAAAATTCACGGTCCGATAATTCTAGAATTATTTTTGTCCTCTTATTTAGACACCTAAAAATTTAGGCGTTATAAAGTAACAGGCTCGGGAAGTAAATATGAATCCTTCGCCCCCTCTACAAGCCCATTATCCATTTCCCACCCCCTTCGAAGCACCCTCCGGCCATAAAGACGGATGAAATATTAAGGGGAGAGGGGTAAGAGGAGGAGAAAGGGGGCGTAGCCATTAAGAAAAAGAGGGGAGATAGAAAGTGTTTTCTGAATTGCATCATTAAGTTTTAAAAGTAACCAAGCGATGTGATATCACATAAAAAAGTGGAGCAGGGGGGTGGGGGGAACAGTAATAAAACAATGTATTGATAAACAAAACTATAAAATGGTTGGTTGGTTGGTTGGCCGTTCGAATGATGCATCTGTTCAATTCGAGAGAGTGAGGGTGGGGAGATTGAGTGAGACGGGCTGCTGAGAAAGACAGTTACAATAAATTACTGATCATTGACGCTTATTTCCTTGTTCAAACTTTGGACCGGATCATAAATTAAAATAGTTTACGCTCATTAATTAAAACAAGTCCTTGGGAAAATAATAAATATTGATGAGCGTTGAATACGTAGATCTTCTCAGTTTTCCAACCGACTTTAAGGCCAATAATCTCATTCACATTTATTTATTACGTACAGACCCCTTCCAGATCAAAAGGAGCTAGCTCCCTCGCAACAGGAGTAACATACGGTACCATTTCAAGCAGAAGCATTTTAATTTAGATCATGAAGCGCTTGAATATCTCTGGGCATGAAAGCAACGAGTTTTTATCACGGTACCTCGATATTATGTCAAGATTCAGTATGGACAGTGGTGGGCACCGTTAACCAAAAAGTTAACTTCGATAACGATAATCCGTTAACCCCAATTTTTAACTCCGATAACGATAATCCGATAATTTTACTACAAAGTTAACGGAAGTTAACGATAATCCGTTAACGATAACTATTTCTTTACTAACATTTAAAAAAATCAAGGAAAAAAGCTTTAAAACCCATAGAAATGTTTATTTATGCAAAATCCAACAATAAATAGGTATTTAACTGTATTTTTATCAAGTTTTGCAACTTTTTTGCTTAATAACTTTTTTATTTTTAATAAAAAATGTACTGATTACATGTTTTGAAACCCTTGTAACCACTAACCATTAACTAAATTTTAATTTACCAGAGAATTATTATGGCGGGAACTGAAAGGTAAAATTAAATTTTAGGCACATTTATTAAAGACTATGACACAATGTGCTGGTTGCCCTTCAGAAAGACCAACTTCTCAAAGTTAGGCCCAACTGCCAGTCTTGACCTCTTGGGCCTCAGGATGTCCTTGCCGAGAGAGAAGAGCCGTTCCACTGCGGCAGAGGACGGAATTGGCAGACTGAAGTTATGGCGGTTTGAATTCATTCGCGGAGCGGTGATCTTCCGTGAATGACTCCTCGCAGTTAACGTGTTAACGGACTTTAACAGACTAAATATCGAGTTATCGGAAGTTAACTGGTCCGATAACGATAAATGGAAATTAACTTCCGTTAATAGTCCGTTAAAAAAAGTTAACTTCGTTAATTAACTGTTATCGGATTAACGCTTTAGTGCCCAACACTGAGTATGGATATGGTAGAAGGTCTTAGGATTCTCATTTGGTGATGAAAATGTTGCAGAACCTGTTCAGAAGAGTTCATATTAGGACATTTGTAGATGTCAAGGGAAGAACCTTTAATCCCCTTTGGTTTTGGAGGCATGACAAGTGGCACACTTCTGCGGCATATGTGTATTTAAATGCAACACATTTATTAAAGACTATGACACAATGTGCTGGTTGCCCTTCAGAAAGACCAACTTCTCAAAGTTAGGCCCAACTGCCAGTCTTGACCTCTTGGGCCTCAGGATGTCCTTGCCGAGAGAGAAGAGCCGTTCCACTGCGGCAGAGACGGAATTGGCAGACTGAAGTTATGGCGGTTTGAATTCATTCGCGGAGCGGTGATCTTCCGTGAAGACTCCTCGCAGTTAACGTGTTAACGGACTTTAACAGACTAAATATCGAGTTATCGGAAGTTAACTGGTCCGATAACGATAAATGGAAATTAACTTCCGTTAATAGTCCGTTAAAAAAAGTAACTTCGTTAATTAACTGTTATCGGATTAACGCTTTAGTGCCCAACACTGAGTATGGATATGGTAGAAGGTCTTAGGATTCCATTTGGTGATGAAAATGTTGCAGAACCTGTTCAGAAGAGTTCATATTAGGACATTTGTAGATGTCAAGGGAAGAACCTTTAATCCCCTTTGGTTTTGGAGGCATGACAAGTGGCACACTTCTGCGGCATATGTGTATTTAAATGCAACACATACTACTGAAACACTGATGAAATGATTCTCAAGAATGGAAATGTATTTAGTAGAATTAAAGCGTTTCTCCATGAATATTGCATGTCAGTCTTCCCAACATCGCAGTGATATTTGTACCATTAACCCTTTAACGACGGATGGTACCTTAAGGTCCACCAGAAATAATAATATAAATTGTACTACAATGCCTCGTTTCTATAAATGTTTCTACGTGTTTATATATAGATGTCATTTAGTTGTCGGGAAAGGAACCCAAAATGTGTATCATTTCAGTGATTAGTTACTAAAATATTTAGTTTTGAATAACAATAAAACCTATACGTTCTGGTAACAAGAATGACTGCATATGCTGCGGACTCGTTCTTAAAGGATTAAACAAATCACTGTGTTTGAACTGTTAACTATTAAAGATAATGTTAAAGTTTCTCGGGACACATACGAGTATGTTAAATATAATAAAATTAGATCAGACACCGTTTCCCTATAGGTGAAGTGAAGACAGACATTAAGGTCAGGGGTTCTACCCCTAATGGTAACATTAAGGTTGGTGGTTCGATCTTAAGGTCGAAGGTTCGACTCTCGACAGTGTTGATAATAATAATAATAATGCAAGAGTTAGCGCAATGGGCCGCAATAGGTCGTGTAACCTGAGCACTGTATCAGGTTCTGACCCTCTTCTTGTAGTATTAGTATGACTGTATCGAAAAAAAAACCCGTTGTAATTTGTGCTTCGTATTTTACTGTAAGAGTCATAGAACATAACGTAAGAAATGGGTAGTGTTACGTTAATTACGTCAACACCAAAGTTACTTCTATACGTTGTTTTCGCTAATTCAGGAGAGCTAGAAACGAAAATTCCACTTAAAATCATTTTGAAACGTTGATTACAAGAAAAAGGAATAGATTTTTTTTGGGGGGGCGGGGGGGTTTACTATTTCCTTAAATAGTTTTTTATCATATTAAAATTTCAGAGATTCGTTTTAACGCTAAAGTAGAAGATCATTTTGAATTTCACTTACAAAAAGCTTTGTTCGATACGCAGAGAATAATAATAATTGGTTGTGACAATCAAATTAATTGCTAACCAATACAAATGGTTTATCAAACTACGAAAGTTTGTTACCAGGATAATCATTATGGTTGGCGCAATGATTCAATGAATTATTTTGATTGGTTGGCAAAGGGTAACTAAATAATTTTTTATTTGTACGCATATGGCCCGCGGGCCGTACTTTGGTTGGAAATTCCTTTGGAAAGATGATATAAATTAATAATGATGGAGTTAATAATAATGATAATAATAATAATAATAATAATAATAATAATATTATTATTATGTGTGTGTGTGTATGTGTGTGTGTGTGTCTATGTGTGTTACACACCCACAGGGGAAAATTAAAAAGCGATTCGAAGGTCTTTCGTTCATTTAAACACCTCGTCAGGGAATAAATACACGAAAAGCCTTGGAATCGATTTTTATTTAGCCCAGTGGGTGTGTAACATTTATTAATTCCTCGTGTTTAGTTGTGAAATTAATTATATATATATATATATATATATATATATATCGTAAAGAACGACGCTTGTATGAGATATTCCGCGCAAGACGAGAGAGAGAGAACGAAACAAATGAAAAAAATGAGGTAACCACCCGGGAATCGAACCCGGGATCTTCCGATTGCCGGTCAGATGCGATACCATTACACCATGGGCCTCACTCTTCCAAATGCCGTAATTCTTCTACATACTCGCAGAAACCAATGCCCCAAAGGGGCACCTCCCGCATGCCGTAACATTATATACATTTAACTGCAAAGAACACGCAGTATATATATATATATATATATATATATATATATTATATATATATATATATATATATATATATATTAAAAACTAAAATAGATGATGTTGTGATGTGGTTCTTATAATTTTTATGAATCTTGGTCGACGATCTTGCGTTCAGGTTGTAAATTTGTAATTCATTAAGTTTTTCTTAAATTCTGACTCCTCCTCACAGCGCAATTTCCACGCATTGGACTTTCCCACGTTCCTAAAGTCTAACCCATCATCATTCCACACCCCCAAATCTAAGGTTTAAGGGTAAGATAATCAATAGCGTTTCCTATAAAGGGGGGGATTATTCCAATTAAGAATCCTCGATTAAGTTTGTAATCAATAAAAACCAGATGAGATTTACGCGATTACTGGAAGAGTCGATAGGAAAGTTCTCTTTTAATAAATTGTTACTAAAAATATTCGAAATTGAATGTTTGGGAAGTTCTTTTCTCTTGCGTGATTGTGCCGTCAAGCTAAAGCTACGTGCATTTATATAGGTAAAAGGGGTAAGGGGATTGCATAAAAAATAGGGGGGGAATAAAAGATTACGTTCAATATACGAAAACAATATACAAAATCTTCATTTCTGTACAGCTTAGATATTTGATACGACATTAATATATTTACAAGTAGTATGGGAGAAAAAATACGGGTTGGGGGTAGTGGGGGAGGAGTGGAGTTGGGGATATGGGGAGGGGTGGATTTGGGTGTGCCATTTCCCTCCCGAAAAAGTAAACAATTGAATATAGAGTAAGCTAAGGTGACCGAACAGGGTTCAGATAATAATACAATAATAAAGAATCATTCAGCGAAGAAACATTCTACTCGGCCCATATTAAAATAAGATAATTTATTTCTCACTTAGAGTAATGGTAACGTGGTATTGTTGTTTCTGTTGTTTAGCCGATCAGCCCACCCTGATCGAGCAAGCCGGTGGCACGCAGGTAACCGATCGCCCTCTCCGGAGTGGACCAGAGGTTCAGCGCACTAGTGATGTTGTGTTGTGTTCGTTGGTATTGTTTAAGGGTGTTTGTAGTGAATTTTTCACGCATCCTACTTCATGTGTTCCGTGGGCGGAGCTTAACCCTCAATAATCAACTTTTACATACCAAAAAACATATAATGTGAAAAGTTACCCTTTTGCTAATCATTCTTCGTTTTATCCCTCTGGTCGGAGATGTACTGATACGGGCATATAGACTACCTATAGACTACCTTTACGGGGTGCTTACATTCCTTCGAAACTAGCTTTAAAGCTCTTCTGATATAATGATATCTAATTTACAGAGGGAAGGATTCGATATTTAGAATAACTCATGTGTATATATATATATATATATATATATATATATTATTATATATATTATATATATATATCCTTGGTCTTTTTCCACTTCGACTGTCCCCTCCACCCTTTCTTTTTCCTCTGTCTTTCATCTCACTTTTTCTTTGTTTTTTTCCGCTGAGATATGCCCTTTAAATAGAGGCGAATCGGTTCTTCTTGAACTAAAAAAAAAAAAAAAAAAAATATATATATATATATGGGAATGAACTCAGAATGGTCCCCTGAGTTTTTTAAGATACACACAGACCGTGCATGGAACAAGGAACTCTTCTGGGATAATTAAATCCACTATAGTCCGAATAAGTAATGATAAATGACAAATACCATAGTTTTTCTTTTTCATGATGCTAGCCCGACGTGGGCAACGGGTCACTCGCAGAGAGGTCCCATAAATATAGTTTCCCTCACCAGCTATCTGCAAAGCAGACAGGATCCAGCTTTGGGACATGGATCTAGGGCAGGGGTCCCCAACCTTTTTGTGCCGAAGAGCACATTCAAGACTACCGGTAGTGCGGAGGGCACCATTTATTTTTTCAATACAAATTTATAGTTGGACTTAATAATGAACATAATACACAAAAAAGCATTTAATTCCTATGTAAAATAATGAACGTAATACACCAAAAAAAAACATTTAATTCCTATGTAAAATATTGAACATAATGCACAAAAAAAAAATTTAATTCCTATGTAAAATAATGAACATAATACACAAAAAAAACAAGGATGGGCTAACTAAGATCTTAAAAAAAATTCACTGGGGAACAAAAAAAAATTTTTTTCTTGGTGCCTGAGATTTTAGACCTCATTCTGGATATTTTCATGCCACTGATTCAGAAAATATCATCCATTTTGTTCTAGCAGCTCTAGTTTTTGAGATATTGCATACGTCATTACCTACTTTATTACCCTTCTGGAACGGTATTATGAGTTGCTCGTAAATCTAAATGCATCTGTATAATTAAATTGTAGCTATGATTTTGCTGATGTTGCTGTTTTGCATGTGTATTGTACATGTACTAACGTGAATTCTTTCCTGTTACAGGTGTTGACATGGCTTCATCACGAAGAAAGTGCTTAAATCATCCAGATGTGTTTGTTTTATCTGCGGAGAGTACACGTTCATTGAACAGAGAAAAACTATTACTGATTTTGTGAAAAAAGCTTATTTTGCCTATTTCAAAGTACAACTAGGGGACCAAGATAAGCCATGGGCTCCTCATGTTGTGTGTAAAACGTGTACGGAGCATCTGCGGCAATGGACCAACGGAAGAGGAGGTGCCTGAAATTTGGTATACCAATGGTATGGAGAGAACAGAGAAACCACAGTGATGACTGTACTTTTGTTTGGTGAATATAAAGGGCATCAATGGACGTAACCGGAGTAAATGGACGTATTCTGACATAGACTCAGCTAGACGGCCTGTTTCATATTCAGATGAGATACCTGTCCCATCATTCAGCCATCTTCCAGAGCTCCCTCAAGAAGATGATGAATCTGCTACTGACAAAGAAAGCATATGTGGGCAAAATGACAGTGATTTCGAAGGACCGTCATCAGTTGCAGAAGGTTTTTATCACACGAATTAACGACCTCATAAGGGACTTAAGTCTTTCGAAGAAATCGTCTGAATTGTTAGCTTCCAGGCTGGGAGAAAAAAATTTACTGCTGCCGGGAACCAAAATCACGTTATATCGCGACAGAGAAAAGGATTTACTGCCCTTCTTCTCAAAAGAGAACGATTTAGTTTTCTACAACAATGTGCGCGGATTGCTGATGAAAATGGGCATATCGGAATACACACCAAGTGAATGGCGGTTATTCATAGATAGCTCCAAACGGAGCCTAAAATGTGTTCTTCTACACAACGGCAACAGATACAGATCAATCCCAATTGGTCACTCAGTCGGTATGAGAAAAGAGCACGGGACAGTCGCCCTAGTCCTGGAAAAGATATCATACCGAGACCATCAATGGGTGATCTGTGTGGATCTGAAGATGGTGAATTTTCTCCTGGGCCAGCAGAGCGGGTACACCAAGTACCCGTGCTTTATATGTCTCTGGGACAGTAGAGCTAAAGATGAACACTGGGTGAGAAGACAGTGGCCTCTGAGAGAAAACATGGTGGTTGAAGAAAAAAATATCATCAAAGAAGCTTTGGTTGACAGAGAAAGGATCATATTGCCACCACTGCACATCAAACTAGGTTTGATGAAACAATTTATAAAGGCTTTGAACAGAGATGGGACGTGTTTTGGCTACATATGTAGAAAATTTCCTGCGCTGAGCATGGAAAAGCTGAAGGCAGGTATTTTCGATGGACCGCAAATCCGGGAACTCATGAAAGACCCGCGTTTCCAAGATTCAATGGACAACATTGAGGCACGTGCGTGGTCATCGTTTAGTATGGTTGTGAAGAATTTCCTTGGGAACTATAAGACCGATAACTACGGTGAACTAGTGGAGAATATGCTCTCTTCTTTTTGTAAACTTGGCTGTAAAATGAGCATCAAACTGCATTACCTCCACAGTCATTTGGATCGTTTCCCAGATAACCTCGGTGATCTAAGCGAGGAACAGGTGAACGATTTCACCAAGAACTAAGGACCATGGAAGAACGGTACCGCGGACGATGGGATACTCACATGATGGCAGATTACTGCTGGAGCATCCAACGCGAATGTCCTGGCACATCTCATCGCAAGAAATCTCAGAAACGCGGTTTATGTGAGATGTCTCAATGAAAGAACTTTTTTTGCCGTTCGTGTCTCAAGCTTGTTTGAATTTAAGAAATATTTTTCGTACCTTATGCTTGTTTGATGTTAATACACTATTTTTGCTGACATTCATCATACTTTTGTATTCAATTGACAACAACAGTGATTGCCAGTCAGCAATTATATAATACAGGGTGTTTCTAAAGTAACCATCTATTTTGGTGAAATAGGGGGATTTTAAACAATTGTTATATTGGCATAATGGTATGTGCATTGTTATACAAAATTCATGTATTTATAATATTTCAATTGCTTTAAACGATTTTTTGTTAATTATTTTATTTTATTTTCAGACCCATATCATTGATGATGAATGTGCAAGAACGGGTTTATGTAGTAACATGCAGGATAAAAGGCATGAAGTGCAATGAAATTAGAGAAAAGTTTGAGAGAAGGTTTCGTAAAACAGGCCCTAGAGACCAGGCTATTCGCGAATTAGTAAACAAATTTATTTGGACTGGATCTGTGCATGACGAGCGTAGATCTGGACGGCCAAGATGATCTCACGAAAGAATCGAATCTGTTCAAGAAGCATTCGAAGAGGATCCACAATTATCGATTCGGAGGGCATCCCACAGATTAGAAATTCCACAAACAACGGTTTACAGAATTCTACGTTATGATTTAAAGAAAAAGCCATACCACATTCAAGTGTTCCACAACTTACAAGAAGATTATCCACGAAGAGCAACAATGTGTGCCGAGCTTACAAATATATATATATATTTTCATGTTTTAAAGGTGTTTTTTTTTATAATTCATATTATTTCGCAAAATAGATGGTTACTTTAGAAACACCCTGTATTATATATATTATATAGAAATATATATAGATATATATCATATCTTGATAAGCAGAGCTGATGGAGAAAAACTAGTCATTTTTAGAATCAGCGACCTCAATATACCCAGAAACAGGTCTAACATCTAAGTCACCAAAAGTTGTGTTCCCCAGTGAATTATCAAAACGATAACTTAATTTATTTATAAAGAAATAATTATTTTCAAATAAATGAGCATCTGTTTCTGTAATTAAGTACTAAAATTTAATAAAATGTTAAGTATGTTACATATTTTAAATATTTAGTAACTAAATATTTAAAATATGTAACATGCTTAACATTTTATTAAAAATTTAAATAAAAACTTATCAATCGTAGTCAGTCAGTGGCGGGCACACGCAAACGGGTCGGCGGGCGCCATGGTGCTCGCGGGCACAGGGTTGGGGACCCCTGATCTAGGGTTTAAAGCAGCCTAGCCCTGCTATATTTAGAACTTCAATATAAGCAAAAGACTCGCTGCCTTCACGTCAGATTCAATACATCAAAGAAAAAGGGGTAACTCTTTTATTTTTAGCTATTTTGCTTATATTGAAGTTCTAAATGTAGCAGGGCTAGGCTGCTTTAAACCCTAGATCCATGTCCCAAAACTGGATCCTGTCTGCTTTGCCGATAGCTGGTGAGGGAAACTATATTTATGGGACCTCTTTGCGAGTGACCGCCCACGTCGGGCTAGCATCATGAAAAAGAAAAACTATGGTATTTGTCATTTACCATTACTTATTCGGACTATAGTGGATTTAATTATCCCAGAAGAGTTCCTTGTTCCATGCACGGTCTGTGTGTATTATATATATATATATATATATATATATATGTATATTTTTTTTTCTAAGATATTTTTCTCCACTAAATTAAAATTCCTCATTACAGGCGTTGCACTATTTCGTTTGATTTTGTGGTTTTATCTCTCTCTCTCTCTCTCTCTCTCTCTCTCTTCTCTCTCTCTCTCTCTCTCTCTCTCTCTCTGGCAGATCATATCATAAATATTATTATTTTTCCCCGTTCAGAGTCAGTCAACGGTGAATATTATTATTATTTTCTATCCCCCATCCCCCCATGGTTAGCTACTTCCAGCCAGGTGACACACACACACACACCAATCCCCCGTTTGAGATGATGTCTGCTCCCTTTCTTCCTATATATCACATTCAATAAATAATCAAGTATGGACATACTATGGTATTTATAAAATTAAAGCAAAATATATATGCAGAGTATATATATGCAGAGTATCGATGACGCCATACAGGAACAAATTGAGAAGCATACAGAAAAAGAAGAAGACGGCGCTAGAGAGGTGATAAAGGTTAAACCAAAGTACTTCTATAATTTCGCAAAAAGAAAGTCGAAAAACCATGCGACTATCGGACCTTTGAAAAACGAGAACAGTGCTTTATCTGATGATCTAACAGAAGTATCTGAAATATTAAAATCTCAGTACGAAGCATCTTTCAGTATTCCAAAAACTGACAAACTGATATACGATATAAACGCGTTCTTTGAAGAACTACGAGGGGAAAGTATAACGGACTTCGACTTTACGAAAGATGATATCACACAAGCTATAGGGAAACTAAAAACACACTCAGCGGCAGGACCGGACAAATGGAATGCCACACTGATCAAAAACGGCCAGAATGCAATCGCTCAGCCCCTATATTGGATATGGAGACGATCACTAGACACGGGAGAAATACTGGGCATCCTGAAGAGCGCGAACATAGTCCCAATATATAAAGGAGGAGATCGATCCGAGGCCAAAAACTATAGGTCAGTATCGCTTACATCTCATCTCACTAAAATATTTGAAAGAATAGTTAGACAGAAAATCTATGACTTTTTTAGAAACTCAGAAAAAATTCAATGATAACCAACATGGGTTTCGGTTAGGCAAATCATGCCTATCACAACTAATGGAACACTACAACAACATTATTGATGCACTTGAAAGTAGTGAAAACTATGTTGTAATATACACAGACTTTGCCAAAGCGTTCGACAAGTGTGACCATGGAATCATAATACATAAACTGAAGTATATGGGAATAACAGGAAAAGTAGGAAAATGGATATGTATAATTTCCTTAGTAAGCTGCGGCAATTCGTTACAGTACAAAGAGTATCTTCATCAGAATCAGAGGTCCTCAGCTCGGCACCACAAGGAAGAGTATTGGCTCCACTACTCTTCATAATCATGCTAACTGACATAGATGAAGACGTTCCTAGAGACAGCACAGTAACATCCTTTGCCGATAACACAAAGATCAGTAGAAAAATAAGAAACCCAGAAGATATAGGATCTCTACAAACCGACATGAACAGAATCTACAAGTGGACGGAAGACAACACTATGAAGTTTAACACAGAAATTTCAGCTGTTACGGTACGGAAAAAGAGAAGACCTAAAATCCATGGAATATTATACCCCAAATGGACAGAAAATTCAGAGAAATTCTAGAGCAAAAGATTTAGGGGTTGTAATGACTGATGATGCGAAATTTGAAACACAAAATAAGATAGCAGTAAACAGAGCAAAGAGAATAACGCGGCAGATATTGAGAACCTTTAAACGAAGGGATAGGAATGTAATGATTCCTCTACTGAAAACACTGATAATACCCAAATTGGAATACTGCTCGGTCCTAACATCCCCATATAAAAACGAAGACATTAGACAGCTAGAAGGGATTCAGAGAAGCTTCACAGCCAAGATCATGGGGTGCAAAGAACTAAATTACTGGGAAAGGTTACGCGAACTAAACCTATATTCACTGTAAAGGAGAAGAGAGAGATACACCATTATTTACACTTGGAAAATAATGGAGAAACTAGTCCCTAATCTTACTCTGAACCCTGCAACTCCCCAAACAACGGTGGAAAGTAGAAAAGGAAGACTGTGTCGTGTTCCCAAATTAAACGCGAGACATGGAACATCCTTAACCCTGAAAGAAAATAGTTTTGTCGTGAGAGGACCAAAACTGTTTAATCAGCTGCCCAAAGACCTAAGCAACACGAATGGTGTTGCAGTAGACATCTTCAAAAGAAGATTAGACGCCTGGCTCTGAACAATCCTCGATGAGCCGGGGCGTACCTGGCTCTGAACAATCCTCGATGAGCCGGGGCGTACCTGGCTATGTGAGGTGGAGAGTACAAGAAACCAACTCACTACTTCACCAGGCCAGCTCGAGAGGAAGGGCGACAAGCTTGACCTTCTTGAAATGAGGAATCATCGCACGGAACCTTTGAAAGGTGAAAAGGAAAGGTGTGTATATATATATATATATATATATATATATATATCAGTGGCGTGCAGTCAGGGTAAGTGGCGCATGTGCTGCCTACCCAGTTAAAAGTCAAATTACAAAAAGTCAGTATATTACTACAGTAATCGAAAACGCTCGGACTTCGTGTTTCCTTTTTCTTTTCCCTGTGGTTGTTTGCTTATTATATATATATATATATATATATATATATTTGCAGCTACCGCTTACGCTGTGGACACACCCACCACACGCCACTGATATATATATATATATATATATATATATGTGTGTGTGTGTGTGTGTGTGTGTGTGTGTGTGTGTGTGTGTGCAGCTACCGCTTACCCTGTGGACACACCCACCACACGCCACTGATATATATATATATATATATATATATATACACTAGTGTCAGAACTTAATCCTAGGAAAATATCATGCCTTTCAGAATATCACAAATTATTAATTACAAATGAAGCAGTATGAGAAGAAGATAGAGGAAAGTGTTTAAAGGCTAGCATTAATACTACACAAGGAAAAACTGTTATAGCGGGAACAGTCCATCATTCAGTAAACTATGGATAATGCACCAGTCCATGGATGGTTTTCTTCAGCATATTCATAATGTAACGCAGGATTAGGCTAACTCAAGCCAAATCCCCAGAAAATGTTTTAAAAAAATTGATATCTCTAAAAGAATCTCCCATGCCTTATTATTAGATAGGTTCTGTGAATAGAAACCTAGAAACATTAGCAATTTCTGGAGCTATTGAAGAATAGGGACCCCAGCCTTCTTTAGTTAGCTTTATAAGGCTAACTAACGAAAATATCATGACCTAACCTAACCAATCGTCAAGGGCGTACAGTTGACTTAACGATTGGTTAGGTTAGGTCGTGATATTTTCGTTAGTTAGCCTTATAAGCCTAACTAAAGAAGGCTGGGGTCCCTATTCTTCAATAGCTCCCAATTGGAGCTACAATTTCTTCAGCATCTTATTTGATTGAATGTTTTAAGCTTATTTTACAATTAAAACAATTCAGTGCAGCCCCAAAACACGTTTTTAAAGCCAAAGTAAACTGGCGTAATAGAAGATGAAATTGTGACTTCAAATGTTTTGAAATAGTTGAAGAATAAAGCTTTTGTTAATGTTAGCTAAATACTTATTTAGGCCTACTTTATAATACTTGTCATAATTTTCAAATGTTTTAATCATTCATCATTAGAATGATTAAAAGATACATAAATATTGATTTGCTTTAAAGTTTAATAAAAGGTTCTTATACACAAAAGTTAGGCTAGTTTCGATCCTTCATGGTACACCCAGAATAGGACTAGTTTAACTGTATAAGTGTAGAAGTTAAATCTACTGTAATAAATTGGATCGTTTTGGATCAGCTAGTTTGGAATTAAATTTGAATGGGGGGTCATACGGAAATCATTTACAAAGTAAAGTTAAATACATTGTAACAAGTTGGTTTATTTTGGCTATGTAACAAGTTAGTTCATTCTGGACCAACTAGTTGAGAATTAAATTTGAATGTGTGTATGTATTCAAGTCATAAGGGAATCATTCCCAAAGTAAAATTAAAGGACCTTTTCCAGTTTGTGTACCGTTTTTCATATAATTTATTTTTGAGAATATTTTTGTTAAAACTAACGAAAATAAGTTATCACGACTAACCTAACCAATTATCAAGAGCGTACAGTTGATCTATTAGTAAATAGTAAATACTATTCCAGAAACAAACAATGTTATAATTAATAATAGATCAACTGTACGCCCTTGATAATTGGTTAGGTTAAGTCGTGATATTTTCGTTAGATTTAACAAAATATTCTCAAAAATAAATTATATGAAAAACGGTACACAAACTGGAAAAGGTCCAAATTAAAAATTGGCCAGTTTGTGTAATATTTGAATCTTGTTTGAATTAAGGTTATTTTGTCGTATAAAGTTAAAATTACTTTTTTCTGTCTTGTAACCTTTCTCAGTTTATGACTGACCACAATATCCCATAGTCTTTTAATTTATATAGAAGTCTCCTATGTGGAACCTTGTCAAATACATGTATTACCATATATTTCCCAATATGCACTATTATCATACATTGCCCCCATATATTACTAAGTATTACCATATATTTTCCCATATATTACCATACATTACCCCATATATTACCATGTATTACCCCATATATTATTCCATATATTACACCCTATTCCCATCGCTAAAAAGTTTCGTTAGATGTAAACCAATTCGATATATTTACATTTCGTTTAATAACTGTTTGATCACAACTCTTTCAAAATAAATGAAGTGATCGGAATTAAAAAAAAACTCATCTCTTTGGATACGATTTGTATTTTTAATACATAACTGCGTTTACTGAGTTCATAATGTAGAATTGTATAGTGAAACATAGAGCTAAAATTGGAGCTATTGAAGAATAGGGACCCCAGCCTTCTTTAGTTAGCTTTATAAGGCTAACTAACGAAAATATCATAACCTAACTTAACCAATCGTCAAGGGCGTACAGTTAACCTAACGATTGGTTAGGTTAGGTCGTAATATTTTCGTTAGTTAGCCTTATAAGCCTAACTAAAGAAGGCTGGGGTCCCTATTCTTCAATAGCTCCCTAAAATTTTTAAACTAATGAACTCATCACAAGTTCATAAAAATTCATAATACCACCATTGGCAACTCTTCCATTTGTATGAAAGTGTAAAATTTAAAACGCGACCGTTACTATTCTGGGTTGCATGAACGTGTCCATTTCATCTTCTAGTAGTATAGGTGGATTCGAAACTTACAGTAAACGTGGGGATTAGTGGATTAGTTACAGGAAAACGAGGAGGCGGGATGAAACGACTGGAATTTTCCATTTTTTTTATTTAGTAGGAGAATGGAAATTTATCGTAAATAGATGGATTTTCTGCTTTTCCAGGAAACAACTGGTATAAACTTCATGATGTTATGTGAGTTATTACTGAAGTTATGCGGAAACTTTAAACAACTATTGATAAAGAGTTTTATTTTCATAACTTATCAGAATGGAAATTACGTAAAAGAAAAAGCGTTGAGCTTGTACAGTAATATATAGATTGGATTGAATGCATTTGCATCCTCTCTAAGGGACAAAGGGAAACACTTGCACCCCAGTAGAAAACGGTCGTGACCAGGGTGCAGAAGAAAAGAATATAAATGCAAAGAGAGATTTGTTTCTTTGTTTTTGGAATTTATTGCCACCATCGCACACACACACACACACACACACAAAACAACACCAAAAACCGCGAACGGCTTTGATTAAAATTTTCTCGTTTGATCTTGAAGTGACTATGCGACTTACATGGTCGCATAGATGCGGGTTTTATGTGATTATGTGCTTTAATGTATCTCATGATTAAATTAAAAAGAAAATAGACTCAGAAAGACAAGAAACGGTAATATTTAATTAATAAATTGCTCAGAGAATCTTGCATAAAGTATACAAAATTAAAATTTATTTAAAAGCATAATATTATTAAAGTTTCTGGCGACATATACAGTGTGTGTATATATATATATATATATATATATATACCCTCAGAATACGGGGCCCAAAGCTTTTCAATGTCCTTCCAAAAGAAGTGAGGAATCTCCAGCACACCGACCTGAATAACTTCAAGAACCAGCTGGACAGATTCTTGTGCAAAGTCCCTAACCAGCCATGCGTGGCTGGCTACGAGGGCAGGAGGTGATCAGAGAGCAATTCCCTCCTTCACCAAGTCCCGCAAATGAGGCGGGATGCTGCAAAGGGGTCGACCGCAGGTCGATCCTGAACCGTTATTCAAACTCAACAAAAGTAAGTAATATAAGTCTTATATGTGTGTGTGTGTGTTATATAATAACTTCCTTAGTGGGAAAAATCCCATGATGTTAAATTAAAATTTTATTATTAATATTATTATTATTATTATTATTAGTAGTAGTAGTATTAATCTGGATTTCCCCATGAAAGATATTTTGAAATTACAGGAATGTAATTTTATAATTAATTATGGAAAACTGATATTATTACAGAACAAACACAAAAATTACTGTAACGGATTACATACAATCGTTAAAAAAAAAAGAGCAAAACCAGATCATTATTGTTCAAAAATTGATGAACAAAATTTCAATTCCAAAAGGCTATGGAACACTCTGATAGAGTTAATTAACACAAAGAAGGTTAAAACGAATCTCTTGTCGTCCCTCACACAAGACGGAAATTCTTACAGTGATCCCAAAGACATAGCCAGTTTATTAACCAACTTTGTAAATATCAGCTGCAATACTGAAGCCTCGATCCCAATTATTGACACTCACTACCGACAATACATGCCACAAGTTGCCCACAACCCATTCCAAACTAATTTTTTCTTGTACCCATTCCTTACCAAACGATACCTCTTTATTTCTTTAGATCAGGAAGGTCTTGTTTGTGTAATCTCTTCTTAGACTTTTTAGAGTTTGTAACTGATCAGGTAGACAATGGAAATGATGTAGATGTTATTTATTTGGATTTTAGTGCATAGTAATATATGGGGAAATATATGGTAATACATTGTAATATATGGGGCAATGTATGGTAATATATGAGGAAATATATGGTAATACATAATATATGGGGCAATGTATGGTAATATATGAGGAAATATATAGTAATACATAGTAATATATGGGGCAATGCAGGGCCGGATCTAGAAGTTGCGAGGCCCTAGGCAGATCTAGAAATTGCGAGGCCCTAGGCCTATATATATGAAAATATGGACTTAATTATCGGTACTATACCAGCAATATTAGAATCCCGCATAGACAGAACTATGCCAGCACTTAAAAATTAAACCAAACCAAAATAATCACGCATGGAAATTGTATAAGAAATATAAATAAACCATACAAATAAGTATAAATTATAATATGAATCAAGATTTGTATCGAAAATATAAGACAATGATTTCTAAGATTTATATAATATTATAGGTAATGACTTTCCATAGTATACAAACGTTTTTCATATGTGATGTATAAGAGATGTTGACATTTCATTTTTTATAATAGTGAGCGATCGACTTATCAGGCTAAATATTAATGCTTTAATATTTGGTTCAGATGCTCCCTGAATATTACAGCAATGCTTTTCTACTTTTCTTCGAGCTAAACTCTTCAATTAATTGAGAATAATCTAATGAATTTGTTATATCGTTTTCTATTGATAACATAGCTAATGATTGCAATCTCGCTTGAGACATGGTGGAACGCAAATATGTTTTAATAAGTTTGAGACGCGAGAAACTTCTTTCAGCCGAAGCAACAGTAACTGGGATGGTTAATACTATTCGAAGTGCAACATAAACATTAGGATAAATCTCACTTAGTTGTTTTCGCACTATATAAACAAGGGCATTTCCGAGATCTGTTTTCTCAGGTATAAACCTGCAAAGTACTTTAAGTTCTTCATAGAGTTCTAAATCATTAATATCACTTGAACAGAACGCGCAAAACCGCTTGAGCGAGGCCCCCTTTGGCGCGAGCCCTAGGCGATCGCCTAGTTCGCCTATAGCTAAATCCGGGCCTGGGGCAATGTATGGTAATATATGGTAAAACATGGTAATACACGGGGCAATGTATGGTTATATATGGTAAAGTATGGCAATATATGGTGATCTATAATATATGGTAACATATGGTTTGGCTGAAAAGTGTATATTGTATCACACCAGGCAAAATTTTAAATAATTTTCTTTTGCGATATTATTATCCTTTTATAGCATATAATTTCAAGTAAACCTCATTGTTTTTTATATCTTTACAACAGCGGTAGGAAACAGAAATGTAATCCGTTTTACTAACACCCTGTTTCGTTGTTTGATTTCATATACTGAAAAGTACAGTATAATAATGCTAATTGATAATATGGCCAATGCTATGCTGTATAGAATATTTATATAACTTTTTATAAATAGCTTGGATAATAACGGCATTCATTTATATGAAGAATTTTCAATTCTGGAGGTGGAAATGAGACGGGGCTCGGGGTTGAGGAACGAGAAGTTATCCCGTAGTTTATGAATTATCTTTGTTCATTTATAAAAGCAAATACGCAAAGCAAAGATTTATTTATTCAAAAGGTTAAAGCATATTTGCCACTTTATTTCGCTCGTACATTACATGAAAAAAATTTAAAATATAAATTCTAATTTGAATGCCTTATGAGTGAGGAATGGAGAAAAAGCTACTTTTTCCTAGTTTTATTATTTTTACTTTGGTGCGGAAAGTATTTCGAAAAAAAGGAGCATTTAGCAAGCAACCATGGAAAAACAAAGGCGTTAAGCAAGGATTATTTCTTTCTTAATAGTAATTTTAATTTCATTTTACAGAAGAGCATTTGTCCGCAAAGGTACAATCAGGATTAAAAGTCTGTAATGAGTTTCTGAATGTATATAAAGCCATTATGAACCAAATGTCATATTTAGGCTATGTTACCTTAAGACAGAATAAAAAATAATTCTGGAAATATATTTCTTTCTACAATTTTAGGCTGTTATATATATATATATATATGTACGAAATGAAAGCGTTTATATCATTTTTTATTACCGTGTATGACATTACTCAATTTTTTATGGTCGTTTGGCAAACAAAAGCACTGAATTATTATTATTGTATGAGGTATTAAATTATTTGTACACTGAAAATGACGACATTTTAGAATCCATATTCTGTAGTAACCCTAAGTATACCCAACACACACACACACACACACACACACCACACATATATATATATATATATATATATATTGTGACTTTCCACCTTATTATATTACAGATGAGACTCAAGTAAACTGATTATCTTCATAAATGAATTTAATTAATTATTACGTACATTATTTGGGAATTTAGTAAGACCGCGCCGTCGTAAAATATAAAAGAAATCTTACCATTATTTTGGGGCTTTGAACCTTTCTTCCAAGCAAATAGCGATTTTAATGACACTTTAGAGGACTTTTAAGTTAGAGTTATAACTTAGGTGACTTCTAAGTTAGTTTTGTAACTTCTTAGTTAATATGGGTAATTAATATTAAATAAAAATATATAGAAATACTTTTTTATAATTTCTTACGATGGCATCTTCTTAAAACCAATATATATATATATAACCAATATATATATATATATATATATCAGTTAAAAACAATTATACGTAATAATTTTCAAGCCTTAAAATAATATCGACGCACCACGCATTTATGAAGGAAAAAAAAAAAATTCTTTCATCATATAAAATGTAAATGCTACCATACTACTAATGGATATATTAAATCCAATTTAAAACTAAAAACGAAATAATGTTAAAGGATTTTTTTTTATGTCTTGGATTTATGGTCCAATTTGTCCTAAATTCGAGACGCGCAAATTTTTTTTAATATTATTTAATTTGTATATTATACGTAATAATATATATATATATATATATATATATATATATATATATAATATATATACACACACGAGTATTAAATGTATGTTATTATATATAATAAAATACAGATATATTTGAATTGAAATTTCAGTTGCGATTTCCATTCTGTCAAATCGAAGTACGAATGCTGATGGAGCCGAAATGATATGGCGTAGAAAAGATGTAGTTCTGTAGCGCGTTACAGGTATTAAAGAGACGTTAATACAGAGTTTATCAGTTAAATTTTGGGTCTGATTTGTGTAGAGCAAGAAACGTGGGACGATACCCAGTAAGTAGAAGTATTCAGAATACGTTCATAAACGTTGTAAAATGCGTGGCGACGTAAGATTTCAGATGTAAAAAGCAAAATATATTTTTTTTTACCTATAAAATTCAAATTTAGGGTACCTGCCACTCCTCAGTAATCACGTACCATATATATATATATTCATTTCCGTCATTAAAAGTTTAATCATTACAACGACAAAACATTACACCGCCCGTGGGAAAGAGTTTAAAAATTGTTTTCGAAGAGAAAATATTAAAATATTATACGTAGTAAATATCAAAGATTGTCTAATGTTTAATGACAGATGTCGATGTCATGCACAGAACCTATGCGTATAAATGGTGGATTTTTTGTGCTAACAATTAGCTGTTAGTTATACTTACGCCCACAATTTTGCTTTAGTAATCAGTAAGTAGGGCCAGACACTGACACAGCGTTCAAGCCAGACTAATGCGGCCCCCGTTACGCGAACTCCTCGACTTTATTAATTACCAGCACCATCGAGGGTCGAACTCCCGACCTCCCTGTTTTCACTCTGCTTAGGGGCCATTCAAAAACCACGTGGTCCTTAAGAGGGGAGAGGGTTCCTTATTTGACCACCAAGGGCCATATGGGGGAGGGGGTTCCTTATTTGATCACCAAGGGTCACATGGGGGAGGGGGTTCCTTATTTGACCACCGAGGGCCACATGGGGGAAGGGGTTCCTTATTTGATCACCAAGGGCCACATGAGGGAGGGGGTCTTGACGTTTAACCACGTGGCCAATACTAAGCATTAAAATATCCTGTTTATAATATTGTTCATCATATTATCATATTATATAATTAGTGATGGATCGAATAACCGCAACCGCAACCGCACTACAACCACACAAAAATTCACAACCGCAACCGTAACCGCAACCGCCGTTCCATAAGTGCGATTGCGGTTGTAAAAGCTTAGTTAATTTTAATTTTAGGTTAATTAGAAATATTTCTTTTTTTAAAAAGAAAATGATGGGTCTCCTTATGCGTGGAGCGGGAACGTTGTACGATGAGAGGCGTTGCCGCTTGAAAGGTGAAAATGCAGCAAAAATATTATTCTTGAAATTCACACTGCCTGTCATTAAGTTTGACATCAGTTTTTCAAATGAATAATAATCTATAACTTTCCAATGGGTGGAGGCTGGGGAAAGTGGTAGGTGGGATGAACAGTGCGATGGGTCCTCGTCCCTCATCCTGGTAACACACTTAGTGCAAAATATGGTTTTAATTAATTTGACCTATTCTTTCATAATAGCTATATAAGTTTAGAATATACTTCTTTAAATAGTATTTATTTAGTAAATACCTTATGTTGAACACAAGTTTTGCAACACACAAATAGCGGTAGCGGTGTATTGCAAAACTTGTGTTCAACATAAGGTATTTACTAAATAAATACTATTTAGTATATATTATGTACCAAGTGTGGCTAAATCGCACTATAGTGGCTAAATCCAGTTAATAATTACCCATTTTTCCTAGTATATGATAACCGCAACCGCAACCGCGGTTGGAAAAAATTCGACAACCGCAAACACAACCGCAACCGCGGTTGTGAAAAACCGACCACTCGATCCATCACTATTATATATATATATCGGGTGGGTTAAAAAAAGGGAGACCTCGAATTTTGGCTGTAAAATCCAAAGTTATGGTCAGATTTCAATATTTTTTTCACACCCCACAACTAAGTAAATTTCCTATAAGGTGAGCGGATTTCAAAGAAAACTAATGACAATTACGGATTTATTGAACATTTCTTTATGCCACTGGAAATTCTCCATTTACACTACTACTGCATTGTATGTGCTGATAAAAAGTTACAAAGTACTCACATATGGTGCTACCTTGATGTTAAAAAAACTGCTCGATATGTTTACCATGAACTTCTACAACCTTTTTCAGTCTAGGACGGAACTCATCTATGGCTTTATTGATTTGTTCTTGTGGTAGGTCATCCCATTTTTCCAGAAAAAGCTGTCGTAAATGAGCGACATTTCTTACTTTGACCCGATAAATTCTCTGTGACAAATTTTCCCAAAGACCGTAATCGACAGGATTTAAATCAGGACTAGGGTCTTTTCGGTTTTTGGTCCGGCATTGGATTTTTTTCCATGTTTTTGGTATAGACATAGATTTTTACGCTGATTCCATTTCTGCAATCCGTTTCTTGGAGAAATAAACACGAAAAAGGTTATGGCCCAAAACTTGTATTCAAATATCCACCTATACTTAACCTAACCTAACCTAACCTACCCTACCCAAACCTAACTAACCTAACCTATGTTCGCGCGGCGAAAAAAAACACGCTGGAAGGCAGTTTCCTGAACAATAGGTGTTCGGCGGAGTATGCCGCGAAACCAATGAAGTATTTATGTACGTTGTTCCGAGTCGTTCGCGTCAAACGCTGGAGGCATGCATCAAAGCATGCATTCGACCGGGAACGAAGATAATGAGCGACAAATTGAAAGCGTATGAACGTATCGAACAGCTCGAAGGGTACACCTTCAGTCACAAAACAGTGAACCACAGCGAAAACTTCGTGGACCCTTCAACTGGAGCACACACGCAACGGATAGAGTCGACGTGGAACCAACTCAAACGCGGTAACAAGCGCCGGTGTGGTACGCACCGTTCCATGATCGACTCGTATCTCTGCGAGTTTCTCTGGCGTCGCCGACACGCAGGCAAAGATCTAGTGCGCCAAATGCTGAACGATATTACGCAGTTTGGCAAGTAGCAAACTTTGGTTTGTGTTCCGTTCTGTGTTCTGGAAACCTGTAAACGTAATAAACTTGCACATAACTTTTTTCGCGTTTATTTCTCCAAGAATCGGATTGCGGAAATGGAATCAACGTAAAAATCTACGTCTATACCAAAAATATGAAAAAAATCCAATGCCGGACCTAAAACCGAAAAGATCCCAGGACGGTTTGGTGGCCAAATTTAATACCGCTACCTTGTATTCTTTTGATATCTCCTGTTTTATCGACTTTCTTGAGAAGCTTGTCCAAACCTCTTGCAGTTGGCTTACGTTAATTAAAATCGCTTTAATTATCAACTTGAACCTATGATTAGCAAGATTTTTCTGGAATATTCACCATAAATCCAATTTCTCAGCTAAAATGCTAAAAGATGGCATACAAACCATAAAATTACCTAGTCCTAATACACTAAAATTTAATGGTTCTATGTACCGTATTTGCCGAGATATGAACGATTTAAAAGGTCTCCCTTTTTTTTGCCGACCCGACAATGCAGTAGTAGTGTAAATGGAGAATTTCCAGTGACATAAGGAAATGTTCAATAAATCCGTAATTTTTATTAGTTTTCTTTGAAATCCGCTCACCGTATAGGAAATTTACTTAGTTGTGAGGTGTGAAAACAATATTGAAATCTGACTATAACTTCGGATTTTACAGCCAAAATTCGAGGTCTCCCTTTTTTTTTGCCCACCCGTTATATATATATTTCGTAAACTCCAGAAAATTCCAGAAAACTCGTATCTTTATAAACACAAATTCGCTGTATTTTTATTTTGGAAAATTCTACAAGATTCGAATCTTTAACGTTCATGAAACACAAATTCGCCATACTTTTAATTTGATTATTTTTAATTTGCTTAATTTTAATTTGCATTTTAATTCACATATGATTAAGAAGGGGTGGGGGGTGATATCAGAAGACCACGTGGTTTTGGAGGGGAGGGGGGGTTAAGTCATTGCCCACAAATGACCACAAGGGTGGGTGGACGGGTTTGAAAATCATCCGAAAAAGGACCAAGTGTTTTTTGAATGATCCCTTATAAGGAACCGGTGTTACTCGCTGAATCCGGTGAATTTTGCTTTGAATCAAATTACATCGTTTACCTGTACAGTTCTTTTTGATTTTTGGCAACCTTTAGCTCCGCCCACCACGTAAAAAATGTAAACAGTGACTTCATGAAGAAATTAGCATATTGGACTGAGTCTGTTAGACTATTAAGACTATTTATTAGACTATGAAGACTATTAGACTATTTGAAAACCCATTCGAAGATATGTTGACAAAAAATGGCCATTTCCAATAAATATAAATGGAATCAAAGTCGAAACAAAACTGAACAGTTTAAAAATGTAATTCATTGATGAAGTTTACATTTCGGAGAATGTAATTTTCATTCGCGCTTCGATATTCATTTAATTCATAAACGGATTTTTTTTTCAATGACCCCCCCTTCCGTTTTTTTCATTGACACCCCTCTTTTTCAATGACACCCCCCTTTTTTTCAATGACCCCCTTTAGCAATTTAAACAGTTTCCTTTTCATGTTCATTGAAAATGAAATTGGATCAAGCGAAGTTGACAAAAATTGTTCTAGCGAAATGCATTTCCGAATGATTGCACTTCATTCGAGGCCAAATTATAAGGTCGTCTGAGTGCATGATGATGTAATTCAGCTGGCGCTGTATTTTTTTTAAAACAGCCTTAAACAAAAAATCAACAACAACTAAAATATATAATAATTTTGTTGTAAAACATTTTTAGATAGGTTAATATTTGATTCTAAAAGGAAACAACAAAACTAACATTTCTCCTCCGTGTAATTCTCTCTCTCTCTCTCTCTCTCTCTCTCTCTCTCTCTCTCTCTCTCTCTTCTCTCTCTCTCTCTCTCTCCTATATGAAACCCAATTTTTACTCCCTTTTTATACTTTTGTAGGATTGAGATAAAAGATTAAAAATCCTATCTAACTCCCAGGACACAAACTAATACAAGAAACATATTTTGTAGTAAATTATGACTGGAATTTTTCTACATCTTAAAATAGTTTTTGTAGATAGTATACTATTTGGGAAGAGGAGGATTGCCCTCATCATCTTGTAGACAAAAAAACAGATCAAAGAGAGGTCGGGCGCGGGGGGAAGGAGCTGTGAAATTTCTTTCAATAATAAATTTTATATTTTGGAAAATAGTTTCCAATAGTAAAAAAATAATAGTCTACTATAAAATATAAAAAATATGATCTCCATTTAAGCGATAATGTTACGAATTCTTTCTTTGTGAAGGAAGAGTATGTCGATAGTACACACAGTGACATCAAAACGTAAAACTATTTTCTATCACACTATCAACGTCATTCAGGCGGAAACGTCTTTGTAGTCCATTTATCTTTTAGAAAATGTTTGACGAACGGGTGACGCGGAGTAGACATAACACTTTAAACTCGAAATGAAAGCAAAACCAAATAGACAAAGACACTACCTAAGTTCTAATGCAGAAAACGAGCTGAAACCGATAGACAATTTTAAAATTCCGATGGAATATTACGGCATTGCGAAGGAAAATTAGTAGAAATTCAAGATAAGGAAAATGTGGTATTTCTCTTCAATGGTACAACATTGCAATGGCTGAATTATTTGTAAATTCATGCCACGAAAGTAATTATCGAGCGGGGCATAAAGGTAAAGTTTGGAAAGGTGTTTTTGCCCCCCCCCCCTTTTTTTCAATTTCGGTTATTTATTAGTTTTTTATTTTTAATTATTTATTTATTTTGTATTTGTTTATTTGCTATTTTTAATTAATGTATTACTTTTATTTAGTTATTTTGTTATTACCCCCCCCCCCCCCACTACACCCTTCTGAGGGGTGGAGGAGGTTGGTCATGAACAAATAGATGAAGTAAATAAATAAATGAATGGATAAAAAAAAATAATTTCTAAATAATAAATAAATAAAAGCAAAAATAAAAAATTATATAAAAAATAAAAAATTTAAAATAAAGTAGGAGTGAATTCCGTTGCTATGGTTACTCTGTACCTTCTTGCCAATTCGTAAATTACCCTTATGACGTCACTTTCTAACATTTTCTGCTTTTTTCCTCGTTGCAGAACAATGTTGCAATGCTGCAGTGAATTTTTCCTTAGGTTTAATTCTTTTTGGATTTATCCCATTTTCTTTAACTCGAAATTATTTCAGCTTGAAATGTTGCAATGCTAAATTTAGATGCAATTGCACCTAATGTTAAATTTAGAGGCTAGATGCTAAATTTAGACGCAATTAAAACAGCCTGTGCATCCTGTTTACTAATAATCATGACCATAATGAGTAAAGGCTTATAATTATATATATTTATATATATATATATATATATATATATATATTATATATATATATATATTATATATATATGTGTGTGTGTGTGTGTGTGTGTGTGTGTGTGTGTGTGGTGTGTGTGTAAATCTTTCTTAAATTTCAGCAAGAATTATTAATGTTAAAAAAAAAAAAAAATCCCCCAAAGTTCTACTAAATTCTTTTCGGGGTAACCTCCAAAAAAATACCTCGCAAAATAAAATGAAAAGAAACCTAGAGCTAAAAACTAAAAATAACCCATTTTAAAAATTCCCTAAAAGAAAATCGCCATGAAAAAAAAAAAAAAAAAAAAAAAAAAAATAAAAAATTTATGAAATTCCGGAACCGAAAATATCTGCCGCCAAAAAGCGTTAAAATTTCCCCCAGAATCAGAAATATCTCATAATGGTCAAATTTACCTTATAATTTTGGAGATTCTCCACTATGCATGACAGTTTCGTTTCTCTCCCTGCGACCACCGTCACGTTTTGCATGATTGCGGCAAATGTGGGATCTTCAACCTCTGAAATAAAAACACACACTAGTCTTAGATCAAAATAAATAAAATTAGTTAGACACTGTTTATATATATATATATATATATATATATATATATATATATATACTGCAAACAACACACAGTATAATTAATAAACCCGGGATCATCCAATTGCCGGTCGGACATGCTAACCACTGCACCAAGGTACCCGATTGGTCAGAAGTCGTTAAGCGGAATCGAATGCCCTGAGGGGGCACCTTCTCATGCCGTACATATATATATACATTTTAACTGCAAACACAATACACAATATAATTAATGTAAAGAACGAGGCTTGTGTTCGAGTTCGATTCCTGGGAGGTGCCTCGTTTTTCATTTGTTCGTTCTTTCTCCTCATCTTGTGCGGACGCTCTTCTACACAAGCGTCGTTCTTTACATTATATATATATATATATATATATATATATAATATATATTAGAATTTGCCAATGCAATCACCTTTGTATAATGACCACCTGACTAAAGTTACCATTTATCTGCTGTCCCCTCCAAAATCATGTATTCGCAATGTAACATTTTCTCACTTTGGGGAAAATGACCAGTTCTTTTTTTCCCAGCTAAAAATAAATAAATTTTATTGAAAATTTAATCTGTTAAAGTGACCGTATGATTTTATCAAAACACTGATCTTACAGCAAACCTGTCATGACTCATACTTATAATTTTGTGGAAAACTGTTTCTACCTTTTAAAAAAATAAAAGTTAAAATGAATGTTTTTTACTACAAAAATGCATCGTTTTTTTTTTGTTTTTTTTAATTAGTGGAATTATCTTTTTAGAGTTCAAACACGAGATTAATAAAAATCCAGTCACTTTGTTATTAACTCTTTTCGGATATATATATATATATATATATATATATATATCCGAAAAGTGTGTGTGTGTGTGTGTGAAAACAAACTTTGGAGCATTATGGCAAGATAGATTGAAATATAACTTTTATAACTAGATTATCGTAATGTGGTATCTTTTTCATTAGACTGTACTACGAACATCTACTCTCCTCATACAGAGAGTGACTGGCAAATATTTGTGAAGCCGAACATCGCAGAAGTGACCTATGGAATATGTTAGACTACCTTACATAAATACAAAAATATAATGTACTGGTGCAGTAATTGTACGAAATTGTATTACATCTGCTTTAAGCACAAAAAATCCCATTATGAGGCAAACATCTGAATTCCTGGACCTGTCCAATTTTGGTTTTGGGTTTTCAGAAGAAAAGTACTTTTGTTTATGTACTTTGAAATCAGTTTAATGCTATTCCATAAATTTTTGCCATATCTCTGTAAAATAGTCAAGATCCTCAGCTTTAGAACTCATTACACAGTACTACCAACATATACTAAATTACATGGTATTACCAACATAAACTAAATTAACTGAACTTGTCTAATTAACTTATTTCCCCTTTATTAAGCAAAGTGAAACATTTAGCCTAACTGGTCAAGTTGTACTAAACAATTAGGGGAAAAGGAGGGTCTTCGTTTACCCCGGGCGACATCGAGATCATGTTGAAGCACCTCTTCCCGTAGGTCAGCGAACTTAATCGACATTAGGCGTGGGTAGTAATTGAATTAGTGGCCATCCTCCGCGTCCAGATGATGTACTGACTCGGGTTTCTCGTTTTCAGGGGTTTTCACTATCCCAGTTTTCCGCGACAAAATCGGCCATCGTCCCGGGATCCCGAGATTTCCCAGTTTATAAAAAAAAATTATAATAAAGTCTTAAAATATTTAAGCATTAGATAAATCTAGATTAGTTAGTTAATATTAAATATAAATATATAAATATTTTAACATAATAATCATAAATATAATAAAGGATAGAGCCAAGGCCGAGTTTCAAACACTGCAGAAACATAAATATGGTATATAGCCTAGGCGGCTATGCCTACAATGTTAATTTGCAGCTTTGCACTTCAACAAAAATAAATTATATTATACCGTAATTTATACGAACATAACATCTTTTATATACTTCTAACTAATTTTTAGTAAAAAAAGATATCAACAGCAATAGGTGTGCCAGTGCCACTGAATTGAAAATAATAACCGAAATTAAAATCCACTAAAACGCAAAATGTTCGATTCAGGGAAATCCAATGACTGGCTTTCAGTCCGAGCCAATCATCAAAATTACATATTTCACACGCACAACATCATACAGGACATGTTATAGGCACTGTTCGAGTTGTACAACGCAACGTGATTCGAGCTATTGTAAATTTGTCATCATAGTCTTTGGTTGTATTTTCTAGATACAGTAGCAAATTAACGTAAAGCTATTTTAAATAACTTTTTAGAATGCTTTGTAAAACCCGGGAAACCTCGGGATTTGCTGCGCTTGTCCCGGGATTTAAGGTTATCATTTTCTGTCCGGGATCCGCGATCCCGGGCGAGAAACCCTAGTACTGACCTCTAGTAGGTTCGGATCACCTGATGACTAAAGCCCCCTCAATGTCAATCATCCTTGACGATTGGTTAGATTTAGTCGTAATATTTTCGTTGTTTTGTATATATACCGGGTGTCCGAGAATTATCTGTACAATGTTTGGCTGTTATTAAAAGTCAACCATGAAGTGTAGAAATTCCAGTGTTATCCCATTTTACAGAGAAACTCATTAAGTTTTTTCTGATAACAAGTTTTGACAAGTTTTTTCTTTTTTATACGCGGGTGACAGACATTGATGATCTAAAAGCAAGAATCACAGCTGCTATTGAGCGAATTGATGTGGATATGCTGCAGCGTACATGGCAACATTTGGATTATCGATTGGATGTTTTGCGAATCACTGATGGTGCACATATCGAATGTTTGTAACAACGTTACTTTAATAAAAGAAACTTTTGAAAATACAGATTCTAAATAATCTTGTTTAAGAATTTTACGTGTGTTATCAAGAATTTTATTAAAAGATGAAATTGTACAGATAATTTTCGGACACACTGGAATTTCTAAAAAACTTGTCAAAACTTGGTATCAGAAAAAACTTAATATGATTCTCTGTAAAATGGGACAACACTGGAATTTCTACACTTCATGTTTGACTTTTAATAACAGCCAAAACTTGTACAGATAATTCTCGGACACCCTGTACTTATATATACAGGGCGTCCCAAAAAAATGTATACACACTTTAACAGCTGATAGCTCAATTGATGTTTCTTTCTTTCCAAGTTAAACCCATTAGAATTAATAATGGCAGTCAGACTAAGCTTTGAACAAAGGAAATTCATTCTAAAATGCTACTGGAAGTGTGAAAACGCAGTTGAAGTGCAAAGACAGTTTAGGAGGGAGTTTCAAACAGATCCACCAACGCGACTTACCATCACTCGAATTAGAGATAAGTTTGAAGCCGATGGAACTGTTCAGAATGTCCACAAGAAGCGTTCCGGAAGACCACGGACATCGACAAGCCCCACAAAGCAAGAAAGAGTACTGGAAACGTATCACCAAAGTCCAAGAAAATCTGTGCGGCAAGCGAGTCGTGAGGTAGTAATTTCAGAATCGTCTGTCCAACGCATTTTGAAGCGCTGTCAATGGAAAAGTTACATTCCAAGATTAGTCCATGCTATTAATGAAGATGATGATGATCCGGACCGAAGAGTGGAGTATTGCGAGTGGTACTTGGCACGATGTGGATGTGGATTGGACGAAGGGGTTTCGTAGAATACCATCCGCGTTCACCAGACCTCACACCACTAGACTTTTTTATGGGGATACTTAAAAGACAAAGTCTACGCTATAAAACCTGCAACAGTCGCTGAATTGAGAGCAGCCATTGAACGAGAATGCACACAAATACCAAACGAAATGTTTCGTGATGTTTGCGATTCCATTGCTTCGCGTTATCAGCAGTGCCTGGACCAGAACGGACGTCAGTTTGAAAACAGGCGTTGACAAAACAATTAAATAATGTCTGTAGATTCTATTACATTTTGAAAATGAAATGTATTTTAATAAACACTGCCTTTATAATTATTTAAAGTGTGTATACATTTTTTTGGGACGCCCTGTATATATATATATATATATATAAATATATAATATGGGAATGAACTCAGAATGGTTCCATAATATAATATATATAATATATATATATATATATATATATATTGACGATTGGTTAGGTTAAGTCGTGATATTTTCGTTAGTTTTAACGAAAATATCACGACTAAGCCTAACCAATCGTTAAGGGCGATTGACATTGAAAGCTTTAGTCTTCAGGCGATCCGAAGGTTCCAATCCCACGTAAAAACTATAGGTCCCCTCCGTCACATGACCTTTGCTGTCACGAAGGAGGTTAATCAACCCCCAAAACATCAGCTTCATCATTGTTTAACCCCACACAAGGACAGGCTTAAAACATACAGTAAACAACCCGTTATCCGACCGTAATGGAACGTGGAGATGGTTGGATATCCAGAAAAGTCGGATATCTGGATGGACTGTTTTTAAACAAGTGTTACTGCTTATCCAACAGCTTTGTTTATTTTTGTTTTGTTTTGTTAGAATTAGACACTGCTCTTAATAATACTGTATATTACACTGGCCAACAAAATGAAACTTTTTTTCTCATCACAAACATGATCACACTTTTATTAATGCATTCTTCGCGCTGATTCCGAATCTGGTTTTATTTGTTTTCTAGCACGTATAGTTATATAGATACACTGGCTTTGATATTTTTAAATTTTTGATATTGCTATAAGAAAATTTATGGATGTATAGATCACACTTAGGAATGCTAAACAACAAATACATCATATACTTTATTCAATGTACTTATAAATAAAGAATATATACATTATTTTATTAAAAGCGCTGTGAGTGTGATTTCCTTTTGTAAATTTGGCCTGGATTGTCACGATACAGCATCCAACAATGGTCCGCCATCATGCTTTCATTCCAATATCCTTGGTAGCGCTTCTCCATCATCTGAATATCTTGATGGAAGCGCTCTCCTTGCTCGTCACTCACTACACCAAGGTTTTCAGGAAAGAAATCTAAGTGGGAATGCAGGAAGTGAATTTTTAACGACATTCGACACTCCATTTCTTTGAAGGCATCAAGGAGGTCTTGACTCCATCCTTATACGCAGGTGACTTGTTGCTTCCAAGAAAGTTTTCACATATCCATTTGAATGCCAGCCAAGCCTTCAATTCCAGCGGACTTAGGACTTTTTCAAATTCAGTGTCATTCAAAACCTCCCTTATTTGTGGCCCAACAAAAATTCCTTCCTTCAATTTTGCTGCAGTAACCTCGGAAATTTCCTTGAAAGGTATTGGAACCCTTCAGAATTGACTTTACCCATTGCTTTTAACAAATTCTTCATTAAACCAAGTTTAATGTGAAGAGGTGGCAGATAGATCTTTTGGGGATCCACTAAAGGGACAGACTGGACATTGCTTATCCTGGGACATATGTATACCTAAGTGGCCAGTCACTTTTGGTGTAATGTTCTATAGTGGCGCGACTGTCCCACAGGCAAAGGAAACAACAAAATTTTGTGAATCCTGACTGCATACCCATAAGCATTCCTATAACTTTTAGATCTCCACAAACATTCCATTGATGACTGTCGTATTTGATTGCCTTAAGTAGTACAGTATATCCATATTGTCATATGTCTCTTTTAGATGGACGGAATGGGCAATGGGGATGGATGGCATTATATTACCATTATGCAAAAGAACTGCTTTCAGGAGTCATTCTTACATTGTCGAGGCATGTTGACTGACCTGAGCAAACTATAAATTAAAAAAAAATGTACACCAACTTGACACAACAAGTTCTTGGACTGGACTGATCTTTTGACACACAAAGCACGGCGTTGTTGCCTGAATCACAATGCTGCTAGACGTAAAAGCTCACACCTGAAATACATAAGATGTATAATTAAGATAATTGAAATAAATAAGATGAATAAACTAAAAAAACACAATAAAATAAACACAATCAAATGTTGAAATATTAGTATTTTGCCTATTTAAAATGGTTAAATCTGTGTAGTTATATATATGCCTTCATCTTGAAAACTATACGTGCTAGAAAACATCGGAATGCAGTTTTGGAATCAGCGTGAAAAATGCTATACAGCCACCACAAATTTTACTCTGATGAAAAATCTTTGTTGACCAGTGTTATTTTTCATTTAAATTTGGTTAGAATCACACTGTAAAGGACGCTAACCACCCGACAAGAAACGATCTGAGCATGCGCAGACAGCGGATACAGCTCCCCTGGTGACCGATTCATGTACTACGAAGGTCTGATAGTCGAAAATGAACCGATCTTGGCCTATTTAGGGTGACCAGACGTCCTGCATTTTGCAGGACTGTCCCGCATTTTAGAGTTTCTGTCCCGCAAAAAACATTGATCAATGCAGGACAATGCAATGTCCAGCATTCTTGTATTTATGCAATTTTTGTACAAATGAAATGTAATTTGTATTCATTATCGTAGATCTGGCATCCGCACATCCCCTCAAAAAAGTTTTAAAACGTTTTTGAAACTTCCAGTACGACAGACCTCGACGGCCGACGCTCGTCAGTTAAAATTTTGAATTATAATGGTGTTGACGTGTTATTTAATTGTCAGAGTACCCATACATTTTAAAAAGTGCACTTTCACAGAAGATTTAGAAAAAGAATATCCTTTTATTAAAAAAGCACAGAGTGAGAGCATGGTGAAATGTATTAAATGTTTTTCTATTTTTTCAATTGCAAGTGGTGGAAAATGTGACATTAAACGTCATTTAAACTCTACTAAGCATAAACAAGCTGTTTGAGTTTACCTGGATCAAATGCTCCAACAGAGAGGGTATTTTCCATAATGAATAACTTTTGGACAGAAGAAAAAAGTCGGTTAAATATAAATACTCTAAAAGCAGGGTTATTAACGATATGTAATTAGGAGATGAATTGCCTTGAATTTTGTGAATATCTGAACAAAGAAATACCTCTCCTTATGAAAATACCATTCCAGTGCCAAGTACAATTAAACAAAATGTTTTTCAATAAATTAGGTAAGTAAACTATATAAAATTACTTTTTGGTAGTACAGTTATTTGTCCGTTATATATCTTTTAAAGATAAAGTAAAATGCTTATAGAGTGCTGCAAAATGCTTTTAAAAGGTATTGGTTGAATTGTGGAGTGTTATCGAGATATCATACGAGTATATTAGTGTACCAATGGATCCGTCCCGCATTGGGATCGCAAAAATGTGGTCACCCTACCTATACTGGAAAAGTCGGATAACTGGACAATTCAGTTATCTAGAGGTCGGATAACGGGTCGTTTACTGTGCTGAAAGGCAATATCTTCATTTAATTTCATGATATATTCTTACTTCTCATAATTTTTTGAATAAAATCCTGTGATCAACTTTACCATATTTGTCTCGTTGCAGCTACAAATTCATTGAGTTACATTCATTGAACATTTTAATTACATTTTAGAGAACAAAAATGTAAAAATATGTTCAGAAAAACGTATTAAATGTAGTTAAATGTTGGTAATCCTTCAAATAAAGGAGTAGACGTCTATCAAGGTTATATAAATCCGCCAAAATAATGTTATGTAGATTTATACAGGGTGAACCATATAAAAGCGGCCCCAAGAAAATTTTACGCATAAAAAGAAATACGAAATATTTTCTTGGTGCCGCTTTTATGTGGTTCACCCTGTACTTCACATTCGTACAGACAGTGGAATTCTTATATATATATATATATATATACCTTATGAACCTTATGTTGTTTCGTGCGTTGGTCTCTCTTCACACGGAGGTCAAGCTGGTGGCCCCGCCTCTAGGTCTGGTCGAGGAGCGAGTTGCTTTCTTGCGCTCTCCACCGTACATAGCCAGGCACGCCCGGCTCATCTGGTACTGTCCTGAGCCAGGCATCCAGTCTTTTCTTGAAGACTTCAACTTTGACCCCCGTTACGTTTCTGAGGTCCTTAGGAAGCTGGTTGAAAAGTCTTGGCCCCCTGACAACCAAGCTATTTTCCTTCAGGGTTGAGGAGGTCCCTTGTCGGGCCTTTAATTTGGGAACACTACACATTCTGCCTTTCCTATTTTCCAGTGTTGTTTGAATGGTAATTGGGTTTAGTTTTAGGTTTGGTACCAGTTTTTCGATCATTTTCCATATGTAGATTATGCTGTACCTCTCTCTTCTTCTTTCCAGTGAGTACAGATTTAGTTTACGTAGTCTTTCCCAGTAGTTGAGTTCTTTGCAGCCACCAATCTTGGCTGTGAAATGCCTTTGCGTTTCTTCTAGTTTATTAGTTTCTTCCTTTTTATATGGGGACGTCAAAACTGAGCAGTATTCAAGTTTTGGTATAATCAGTGTTTTTAGCAGGGGAATCATTACTGTCCTGTCCCTTCTCTTGAACGTTCTTAGAACCTGCCCGGCGACTCTTTTTGCTTTATTTATCGCTATCTGATTTTGTGTTTCGAATTTCGCATCATCTGTCATTATTATCCCGAGATCAATCGCTTTCATGCTTCTCTGAATTTCCTGTCTATCTGGAGCATAATATGCCGTCTGTTTAAGTTCTTCTTTTCTACCATATCTCAAGAGCTGAAATTTCTCGGCGTTGAATGACATGTTGTCTTCTGACCATTTGTATATTTTGTTCGTGTCCCTCTGCAAGGCCTCCACGTCATAACATCGCTGATTTTTCTGCTGATCTTTGTATCGTCTGCAAAGGATGTTACTATACTATTGCTGTTTACTCCGCTGTCTATGTCTGTTAGCATGATAATGAACAGGATTGGGGCCAGTACTGTCCCTTGTGGTACTGAGCTGCGTACTTCCGATTCTGATGATGATATACCTTGAATTTTGACGACCTGCAGACGATCACTAAGTGTTGTAGATCCATTTTCCCACTTTGCCTGTTATTCCCATGTCTTTAATTTTATGTGCTATTATACCATGGTCACATTTATCGAAAGCTTTAGCAAAATCTGTGTATATAACATCGTAGTTGTCATTGCCTTCCAATGCATCTAGGATATTGTTGTAGTGCTCTATTAGTTGTGATAGGCATGATCTACCTGATCGGAATCCATGCTGATTTTCGTTGAATCTTTCCCGTGTCTCCAGGAAATCATAAATTTTCTCTCTAACTATTCTTTCAAATACTTTGGTGAGGTGGGACGTCAATGACACTGGTCTATAGTTCTTTGCTTGAGATCTGTCCCCTCCTTTATATATAGGGACAATGTTTGCTCTTTTCAAGATGCTCGGTATTTCCCCAGTGTCTAGGGATCTTCTCCATATCCAGTATAAAGGTGTAGCTATTTCATTTTTACAGTTTTTAATCAATAATGCCTTCCAATTGTCCGGACCTGCAGCTGAATGTAGTTTCATTTGTTCTATAGCTCTCGCTACATCTTCTGGTGTAAACTCAAAGTCTGTTATATACTCTCCTTGCAATTCCTCTTCAAAGAATGCATTTATGTCAGGTATCGCTTTGTCACTTTTTGGGGTACTGAAAACTGATTCATATTGAGCTCTCAATGTATCAGATATTTCTTTTGGATCGTCGGTTAGTTCATTATTTCCCGTCCTTAAGGGCCCAATAGCGGCGCGCGTTTTTGTTTTCCTTTTTGCATAGCTATAGAAGTATTTTGGATTTTCCTTTATTGCTTCTACCGCCTTTTCCTCTTCCCTCTCTGTATGGTCCTTAATCAGGGCTTGTATTTCCCTATCGATACCCTCCAGTTTTTCTTTTATTGCTTTCCTGTCATTATCTCCGCAGTTACCTAACTTCACCTCCACTCTCTTTCTTTTGCGGAATAGTCTTCTCTTTTGCCTTTCTAGCCAGCTCCTCTTTCCTTTTGGCTGTGATTTCGGAGCATATTTTTCTAAAATTCTCAGCGTTTTTTCCTCCAAGGTTATTTCTTCAGTTGTTTTATTCTCGAAAAAAAAAATATATATATATATATATACACAGGGTGGGCCGAAACGCAGAGCTGGGCACTTCCGCAAACACTTCCGCAAACCGCAAGTTCCGCAATTGCGGAAGATGTTTTTCGTTTGCGGATTTGCGTTTGCGGCAAAGTCATCGCAAATTAGTGAATTTGCGTTTGCGGATTTGCGTTTGCGGAAGTGATTTTGAGTTTGCGGACTTGCGATTGCAAATCCGCAAACTCAAATCACTTCCGCAAACGCAAATCCGCAAACGCAAATTCACTAATTTACGATGACTTTGCCGCAAACGCAAATCCGCAAACGAAAAACATACTTCCGCAATTGCGGAATTTGCGGTTTGCGGAAGTGCCCAGCTCTGGCCGAAAGTCTGGATCCACAGGAAAGTATTTATTTTAATACATAAATTACAACAAATGGTAAATACTTAAAATGAATATCAACTTAACTCGTAAATGCGTATCCGTGATACTGTACAGTAGTTCGTACTCCAGTATAAATACTCAAATACTTTTTTTATTTCAGCCCAGAAATGGCTTCGAATCTAACAACAGAAGACCGGGTAGAACTTGTGCTCATGTACGCAAGACAGGGCGCTACACACAGAGAAGTTGCTACCGAATTCAATAGAAATCATCCTGATAAGCATCCAGTAACACATGCGACTGTTGGCAAGTTGTTTAAAACGTTTCAAAGAAACAGGAAGTGTACATGATCGACGGCGTTCTGGTCGTCCAAAATCTGCAACTGATGAAAATACCTCTGCAATGGTATGTGAAACTTTAACGAATAGTCCAGTAAAGTCAACAAGAAGATTATCAAATGAAACACGCATCTCGAGAACGTCAATTCGAAGAATTATTAAAAATCATAAATTCCATCCCTAAGTGTCTCGATGTCAGAGGCCGCCAATTTGAGCATTTGTTATAATTTGTTGTTTATACTGGAGTACGAACCACTGTACAGTATCACGGATACGCATTTACGAGTTAAAGTTGATATTCATTTTAAGTATTTACCATTTGTTGTAATTTATGTATTAAATAAATATTTTCCTATGGATCCAGACTTTCGGCCCACCCTGTATATATATATATATATATATATATATATATATATATATATATATATATATATATACACAAATTCAGAATGGTTCCCTGAGACAATTATATGTTAAACACAGACCGTGCATGGAACAAGGAACTCTTCTGGGAAAATTAAATCCACTATAGTCCGAATAAGTAATGGTAAATGACAAATACCATAGTTTTTCTTTTTCATGATTTTAGCCCGACGTGGGCAACGGGTCTCTCCTCTCGCAAAGAGATCCCATAAATATAGCTTCCCTATGGGATCTCTTTGCGAGAGACCCGTTGCCCACGTCGGGCTAAAATCATGAAAAAGAAAAACTATGGTATTTGTCATTTACCATTACTTATTCGGACTATAGTGGATTTAATTTTCCCAGAAGAGTTCCTTGTTCCATGCACGGTCTGTGTTTAACATATATATATATATATATATATAAAAGTCGAAGTTTGTTACAAAGATCGTGATTTGCTAAAATTGGTCACGTGGGAAATAACTAACCAATCTAAGACGACCACCTAACCTAGTATAATCTGGCCTCCGTGAAGCTTAATGTTATATATATATGTCAAGTGATCATAAAGTGGGTCCCTTCTTTATTATAAATTGGAAAGTATACATCGTACGACATTGTAAAATGGTACACACACTACCAGTAAACATGAGGAAACAAATAAGGGTAGATAGGCCTTGTGTCCAGTTACAAAGGTTAGTCGAATTACGTTGTAATGTTCCCACCACGACCCTCTTCAACAGTTTTTACATACGAGTTGAAAGAGTGATAACAGCTGCATGCATGGAACATGAAGAACAGCAGCAATTTCACATTTAATGAGGTCTTTTAACTTGATTCAACCAGCCGTAGCACTGCTGTCTAGACGTTTGCTGAAGCTCTTAACTGATTTTTGTTCGATATATATATATATATATATATATATACAGGGTGTTTCAGGAGGAAAGGTCAATACATCGGGAGGTGATAGTATCAGTCATTGTGAGAAAAAAAGTTCATATGAACATGTGTCTAATTCTGAATAGTTACGGAGATAAAGCTGTTTGAATCTGATGTGCGCGCAGCTCTTCCTCCCCCCGCGGTGGTCCCATTCAATGGCCACCAAGGTCTCCAGACCTCTCTCCGTTAGATTATTGTTTGTGGGGGTGGATGAAAAGTCAAGTTTACAAAAGAAAGGTGGATACACGAGACGAATTGCTCGCGCGCATTTTGGATGCTGCTGCCCGCATAAAGGAACGTCAAGATCAACTCAGACGAACAACACGCGATCTTCGCACACGAGTTGCAAAGTGCAATGAGGTTGACAGTGGGATTTTTGAAAACGTATTGTAAACTGTGACAAATTTGTCATTTCTGTATCTGATACCATTCAAAATGCCAATGTTTAAACATTAAATGTTAGAAACAGTAATTGGTTTCTCTTTCTTGATTACCATTAACAATGCTTTTGTATTTGTAGATTCAAACAGCTGTATCTCCGTAACCATTCAGAATTAGACACATGTTCATATGATCTTTTTTTCTCACAATGACCGATACTGTCACCTCCCGAAGTATTGACCTTTCCTCCTGAAACACCCTATATATATATATATATATATATAATTTTATTTTTTTATTTATTTATTTTTTTTTTCTCCGCAGTGCATTTTATATCTTGAAGTAGATTTATATTTTGGGCAATAAGTTCTATTTCATATTTGTATTAAAAATGCTGTCTAAGAAATGTCCGTGTAGTTTCTGTATGTTTGAATTTATGCACGAGATATTTACGTGGATAATCATACAAGTGGAAATAGTGTTTGTAAATTGTGTAACTTAGTTATATATATATGTATATATATATATATATATATATTGATGATAAGTTTGAGTAGTTGAAGAAGGTCTTATTTAAGATTCTGATAAAAGAAATTAATTCCAAATTTTAAGATATGTTAAAAAGGGTAATGTTGATGTGCAAAAAAAAAAATCTTGGATCACCTGAAGATCTGGGCCCCCAGCCTTCTTTAGTTAGCCTTATAAGTTATAAGGCTAACTAACGAAAATATCACGACCTGACCTAACCAATCGTTAAGTCAACTGTACGCCCTTGACGATTGGTTAGGTTAGGTCGTGATATTTTCTTTAGTTAGCCTTATAAAGCTAACTAAAGAATGCTGGGGGGCCTTGAGCTTCAGGTGATACAAAATCTTAGTACAATTAACAAAAACGTTTCAGATACTGAGTATAAGTTAAAAGGTAGTGAATTTAACTTTGATGTAATTAATAAAAAGACTTCAAGTACTGAGAATAAGTTAAAAGGTAGTGAAGCTACTAAAAAGGTTTCCAGTAACGACAGTATTTAAAGGGAAGTGAACTTAATAATACTTTGAATTTGATTAGAGCTTTGAAAAAAAGGTTCAATAATGTGTTCATTTGTGGCTACTGCCTAGAAGCTATGAAAATAGTAAACTGTTAAGTCAGGCGATATACTTTAATACAAAATTAGAAGCAACGTATGTAATTGAAGGAGTTGAATTAATTAATTGGTGGTCAGATTTTAATTCGCAGGATTTATCGGATTACCTGAAGATCAGGGCCCCCAGCCTTCTTTAGTTAGCTTTATAATGCTAACTAACGAAAATATCACGACCTAACCTAACCAATCGTCAAGGGCGTACAGTTGACCTAACGATTGGTTAGGTTAGGCCGTGATATTTTTGTTAGTTAGCCTTATAATGCTAACTAAAGAAGGCTGGGGGCCCTGATCTTTAGGTGATCCGATTTATTCAGTCGGGATGGCATACACCTAAATGAAATAGGTACAGTAATGCTCCACTGTGTAGATTAATTAATAAAAAAATAAGTACGATATACAGTACGTAAAATGTAAACATGGCGAAATAGTTCCTTCTTAAATAGTAAATGGGACTCGTCAGTAAGAGGAAAACTTAACTCTAATAGAAGAACGAATAATAACTTAGATAATAGTTTAAAAGTATTATACGAGGGCCACTCAATATATTTTGTCCCACCTTTTTTTTTCTTTCCAAGTTTCTTTGTAAGTTCCAGAAATTTTGGACACAAGTAGTTACATACCTTTTTTAAAGTTTTTATTTTTCCACATATCTCCATCCTTTTCTACGCCTCAACAACCTCATCGTCACTCTGAAACTTTCTTCAACGAATAGCATCCTTCATTGACCCAAACAAATGGAAGTCTGAAGGAGCCAGATCCCGGCTGTATGGAGGGTGGGGTAACACAGTCAAGCGCATTTTTGTGATGGCCTCTCTTGTTTGCAAACTGTTGTGTGGTGTTGCGTTATCGTGCAAAAGAAGGATGTCTTCCAGTTTTCTCTCCGGTCGAACTCGCTTTATACGTCTCTGGAGTCTCTGTAGGGTAGCAATATATGCCTCTGAGTTGATTGCTTGTCCTTTCTTCATAGTGTCCACCAGAATCACCCCTTTCATGTCCCAGAAGATGGTGGCTATAACGTTTACTGCAGAGGGAGCCATTTTGAACTTTTTCTTGCGTGGGGAGTCTGCGTGATGCCACTCCATGGATTGGCATTTTGTTTCAGGTTCAAAGTGGTGTACCCAAGTCTCATCCCCAGTCACAATTCGTGAAAGGAAGTCATCCCCTTCTGTCTCGTATCGAACCAACGACTCTGAAGCAATGTCTTTTCTTTGGGCTTTGTGATCTTCAGTCAGTTGGCGAGGAACAAACCGTGAACACACTTTTGAGTATCCCAGTTGCTGAATTATCGTATTCACACTTCCTTCACTAATTCCTAGCTCCAGTGATAGCTCCTTGTATGTGACGCGCCTGTCTGATCGAATGATGCTGTTAGCACTTGCACAGTGTGAGATGTCACAGCCGATGCCGGGCGACCGTTGCGTGGCTCATCATCGGGGCTGGCTCTCCCTCTCTCCGATGATCTCACACGTTTAGACCAGTCCAACTGTGCTTCGATCAACAACAGCATCTCCGTAAACATTTTTTAGACGTTTGTGAATATTTCCAACTGTTTCTTTCTCTGCGGTTAAGAACTCGATAACAGCTCTCTGTTTACGACGCACATCACTGTCAGACGCCATTTTCGAAGGTGCGTTAACCATCGGTTTTATACAAGGTCGTTTAAAAGCGATTTTATACAAGGAGGGGAGGTTCAAACTGGAAAAAATCTAGTTACGTGAAGCGCAGAAAGTTCAAACTTACGGCCCAAAAGACATTTCAGCCCCATGGCCTATTATTTAGCTAAGAAAAAAGGGTGAGGCAAAATATATTGAGTGCCCTAATATTTTAATGCTTGAAGCGTACGCAATAAGTTTAACGAATTAAAAGCTTCAGTTTATGTTGTATTATGACGTTATTACGATAACTGAATCGTAGCTCAAAAGTACAGGTAGGGATTTTATAGGAGAATACCATATTAAAGACTACAAACTATTTAATAAATTAGAAAAGATAAACAAGGTGGTGTGGGGGGGGGGTCTTTTCTTTACTGCAGAGATTGTCTTCGCCATTTTTCAAAAGACGGTTAATGTTAGCTATCACTTACGTATAATTATTTTAGAAATTAGCGCGTATAACCTAGTCTTGAATTTTGGGGTTGTATATAGACCACCTTCGCAAGAGTAGAATTAATCATCGAGTTGTACAACTTTTTAAGTAGAAGCCCAGATGTTTAGGCACTAACACTAAACACTCTTAAAAAAGGTAGCCAAATAGGCAAAATAAACATTCAAAATGGGCATTAAAACCCCCGAAACAGGCGTTTAGATTCGTAAATTTGCTTTCACAAAACGTGTGATCTAGTATAATACCTTTTTTCTATATGCATAATACATATTACAACGCCCTAAGGGAACAAAAGAGTAGGTAATGCAGATATTAGTTACAAAATAACAATAATTTCATTCCCAAAGTAAAGTTTAATATAGAATAATACCATTTATACAGTATAAATAATGCATATTACAACGCAATTATAGCGAACAAAACAGTAACGTGTAAAAATGTTGGTTACGCAAAATAACAACGGTTTAAATTTCAAAACATGTTTAATATAAAATAATTCTATTATGCATGCTTAGTTTTTCTTATATATATATATATATATATATATATATATATATATATAATAAAACAGAAACTGATTGGCCTATTTTGAGACTCCATTGGAATAATACTAGAAAATCATGGAAAAAGGTTAAATTAAGCACTTCATGAAGAAAAAGGCACTTTTTTTTTTGTAAACGCCAAAAAAGCATTTATGGCATTTCGCCTGAACATCCAGGCTCCAATCATAAGGAATCAAATATAGTCGGTACTCGGTACTTTAGGACGGTCTCCCGTCCAACTACTACTCAGACCCAATATCGCTTAACTTCGCTGATCAACGGGAAACGTGTTACGACATTGGGTACGATGTAGCCCGATTGGTTAGAATATTTTAGACTTAGTTATATATAAATAATAATAAAAATTTAATTTAGAATGTAGATATCGGAAAAAGTTTAGGATCACCTGAAGATCAGCGCCCCCACCCTTCTTTAGTTAGCTTTATAAGGCTAACTAACGAAAATATCACGACCTAACATAACCAATCGTCAAGAGCGTACAGTTGACCTAACGATTAGTTAGGTTAGGTCGTGATATTTTTGTTAGTTAGCCTTATAAGGCTAACTAAAGAAGGCTTGGGGGGCCCTGATCTTCAGGTGATCCAAAGTTTAGGTAAGAGCGATCACAGCATGATACGTTTCGCAGTTGATGTCAAAACTTCTAGAGAATTAAATAATCTGAAAGTGCCTGATTTTAGGAGAGGAAATTTCGATGCTTTTAGAGCTTCATTAAATTTAATAAACTGCTATGAACTGATAGCGGTACTTGTGTTCTTTCTTAGCATGGGCGATAATTTCAAGAATTTGTTCGTGCAAACTTCCCGGACTGATTGAATTGTGCAGCAACTCTAAAAAGGACTCTGGGAGCAAGTGTAGTTTACGTCCCCCTGACGCAAAAGGGGACATAAACTAGTACACTAGGTCAAAGTTGGGGAACGTAAACTACACTACGATCTTTAGGAGACCTTTTTTTAAATGGATCCATCAAATAAAACGTTAAAACTAACGAAAATATTACGACTTAACCTAACCAATCGTCACAATATATATTATATATATATATATATATATATATATATATATATATATATCAGCAAAAGCTGCATTATCGAAATAAACTCGTTTACAGTTTTTAAAGCAGAACGAGACTATGAGGAAAAGGCAAAAGAGGAGCTTATGAATAGTGAACAGAGAAAAGAAATAGAAGGAACGAAGATAGTACGATAGGAAACTGCGAAAAACGAACAGGAAAAGAAAACAACAACAAAAGCAGAAATAAAAGAAACACCAACAGAGGAAACAGAGACACAAAACCAAATCCAAAGTTTTCAAACAAAGGGCATTAGCAGCAATAGGAAAAAAGAAGTAGACAATAAAGAAACCATACTGAAACCACCAAAAACAAAGGCTCCAAGTAAAAAGGGGAAGAAAATATATGTAAATACTGTGTAAAAGGAATATGCAGATATAAGGGAGGAGAATGTATTTACGAACACCCTCCTGTGTGCAACTACTTCTTCAATAATGGTCACTGCAAATTTGGTGGAAAATGCAAATTCTACCATCCGGACATTTGCGAGACCTACGCGACATATGGAACCTGCCAGTACGGGAGAAAATGCTACTACCATCATCTCCCGACAAGTTCAAAGGACAAAGGAATGTGAGAAAAAAGAATATGTACCCAAATAGCAAACAAAACAGCACACAAAATTTTTCAACATCTCGGACACAATACGGCTGCTAAGTCTTATACAGTACATGCAGCTGACACAGCTGGGAACCCTCGAGCCGGACCGCTACGTGGCAAGAAGCTACCAGAACAGGTAGGCGGGAGCGGATCCATCTCGGAGGACCACAAGGTTACAAAACACGCGATATCAAAGGACAACGAACTTAAAATGCACAAGGGGCAATGCAAAACAAAGAACATAAACATTGTCCTGGCAAATATTCAAGGAATAAAACCAAACAATTCACTAAACAAAGTTTCGTACCTGAAAGGTTTTATGGACAAAACAAGGGCGGACATCGCATGCCTCACAGAAACACATCTTAAAGACTGCCAAGGAAACTGCGATAACTGTGAACACTGTATCGATAAGAAAGAATTGCATATCGATGGATTCAACTTACTAAGAGCGGATAGAACAGCGAGACGTAAAGGTGATTGTGCTATTTATATACATGAGAGGCATATGACAGAGACGGTAATAAGTAAATCCAACAGTTTCGTGGAAACCCTTGCAGTGAAAATAGAGAACCTAAACGTGGTACTGATAGTCATCTATAGACCTCCAAACTCTCCAAATAAAAAATTTTCGGATGCCATTGAGGATATCAGAACCCTAATAAAGTCCGTAAACTCTCCATCCCCTAATATAATACTCTGTGGCGATTTTAATTTCCCATTTGTAAAATACAAAAGGTGGGTAGAAATATATTTATACAGCAAGATAAGGGGGGAACAAGAGAGGACCAGGAGCAAGCAAAAATGCTGATGGCTCTCACAAACAAATTTATGCTGACACAGGAGATAACAGAAAATACCAGGAAGAATAACTGCCTAGATCTGGTATTCACAAATGACAGGAACTTGATTGCGGATGTAAAAATAACTCCAACTATTATCTCAGACCACAATATAATCGAGTTATCAACAAATATGACGATAACTTTAAAAGATAATACACATACGGAAGGAAGAAGCAAATTTGGGGCTTTTAACTTAAACTCCAAGACCATAAATTGGGAAGAAATCAGATCACACATGGCCCAAATAGAGTGGAGAACAGTTTTCGAGAATAAAACAACTGAGGAAATGCTAACAACCTTGGAAGAAAAGACGCTGAGAATTTTGGAAAAATATGCTCCGAAAGCACAGCCAAAAGGAAAGAGGAACTGGCTAGAGAGGCAAAAGAGAAGAATATTCCGCAAAAGAAAGAGAGTAGCGACGAAGTTAACTAATTGCGGAGACAACAATGCCAGGAAAGTAATACAAGAAAAACTGGAGAGAATCGATTGGGAAATACAAACTCTGATAAAGGGCCATACAGAGAGGGAAAAGGAAAAGGCGGTAGAAGCAATAAAGGAAAATCCAAAATACTTCTACAGCTATGCGAAAAGGAAAACAAAAACGCGCGCTACTATCGGGCCCTTAAGGAAAGGAAATAATGAACTAACAGACGATCTAAAAAAAATATATGAAACATTGAGAGCCAGTATGAATCGGTCTTCAGTACCCCAAAAAGTGACAAAGCGATACCTGACAAAGATGCATTCTTCAAAGAGAAATTGCAAGGAGAATGTATAACAGACTTTGATTTTACCCCAGAAGATGTAGTGAGAGCTATAGGACAAATGAAATCACATTCAGCTGCAGGTCCGGACAAATGGAACGCACTATTAATTAAAAACTGTAAAAATGAAATAGCTACACCTTATACTGGATATGGAGAAGATCCCTAGACACTGGGGAAATACCGAGCATCTTGAAAAGAGAAAACATCGTCCCTATATACTGTATAAAGGAGGGGATAGATCTCAAGCAAAGAACTACAGCCCAGTGTCATTGACGTCCCACCTCACCAAAAGTTTTGAAAGAATAGTCAGAGAGAAAATCTATGACTTCTTGGAGACATTGGAAAAAAGATTCAACGAAAATCAGCACGGATTCCGATCAGGAAGATCATGCCTATCACAACTTATAGAGCATTATAACAATGTCCTAGATGCATTTGAAGGCAATGAAAACTACGATGTCATATACACGGATTTTGCTAAAGCTTTCGACAAATGCGATCATGGTATAATAGCATATAAAATGAAACATATGAGAATAACAGGCAAAGTGGGAAAATGGATCTACAACTTCCTCAGAAATCGACTACAGGTGGTCAAAATTCAAGGTGTATCATCATCAGAATCAGAAGTACGCAGCTCAGTACCACAAGGTACAGTGCTGGCCCCACTCTTGTTCATTATCATGTTAACAGACATAGACAGTGGAGTAAACAGTATAGTAACATCATTTGCGGACGATACAAAGATCAGCAGAAAAATCAGCGATGCAAACGAAGTAGAGGCCTTGCAGAGGGACACAAACAAAATATACAAATGGTCAGAAGACAACAATATGACGTTTAACACCGAGAAATTTCAGCTCTTGAGATATGGTAGAAATGAGGAACTTAAAAAGACTGCATATTATGCTCCAGATAGACAAGAAATTCAGAGAAGCACGAAAGCGGTCGACTTGGGGGTAATAATGACCGATGATGCCAAATTCGAGACACAAAATCAGATAGCAATAAACAAAGCAAAAAGAGTCGCGGGACAGGTACTAAGAACGTTCAAAAGAAGGGACAGGACAGTAATGATCCCCCTGCTGAGAACACTGATCATACCAAAACTTGAATACTGCTCAGTGTTGACGTCCCCATATAAAAAGGAAGAAATTAATAAACTAGAAGAAACGCAGAGACACTTCACAGCCAAGATTGATGGCTGCAAAGAACTCAACTACTGAGAAAGACTACGGAAACTAAATCTGTACTCCCTGGAAAGAAGAAGAGAGGTATACCATAATCTACATATGGAAAATTATGGAAAAACTGGTACCAAACCTCAAACTAAACCCAATTACCATCCAGACAACGCTGAAAAATAGGAAAGGCAGAATGTGTAGTGTTCCCAAATTAAAGGCCCGACAAGGGACTTCCTCAACTCTGAAGGAAAATAGCTTGGTTGTCAGGGAGCCAAGAATTTTCAACCAGCTTCCAAAGGACCTCAGAAACATTACAGGGGTCAAAGTTGAAGTCTTCGAGAGAAGACTAGATGCCTGGCTCAGGACGGTACCAGATGAGCCGGGTGTACCTGGCTATGTACGATGGAGAACGCAAGAGAGCAACTCGCTCCTCCACCAAGCCAGGACTAGAGGCGGGGCCACCAGCTTGACCTTCGTGTGAAGAAAGACCGATGCACGGAACCCAAACAAGGTTAACAAGGTATATATATATATTAGGTTTGCCAGGTCTCCGGTTTTGGGCCGGAGTCTCCGGAAATTGAGCTTTGTAAAAATGTCATTAAAAGTAGAATTTGCTTCTTTTTTTACAGATTTTTGGCAAGATAAATATTATTCGAAAAAATGAGGAAGTTTATATATCGGTTTCGCTACGTAAACAAATAATAATGAGCTTCGTAGGTAAAATCTCGGGATCTGGAAACCATCTCATCTGGCAACCCTAATATATATATATATATATATAAATTGACGATTGGTTAGGTTAAGTCGTAATATTTTCGTTAGTTTTAACGTTTTATTTGATTAGGTATACGCGGACAAAGTTGGAGAACGTAAACTACACTAGGATAATGTAGGGGAACATGAACTACATTAGGATAATGTAGGGGAACGTAAACTATACTAGGCACCACAGGGGGACGTAAACTACACTGGCTCCGGAGTCCGGACTCTGTTGAGATTTGGAGGAGCTGTACGATTCAATCGATCCTGGAAGTCTGCACGAACACTTTCAATGGTTTTGCCATGACGTGGTCGCTCATGGACCCAGGTACTAGCCAATATATATATTGGTCAATCGTATAGTTACTGCTAATCACACATTTCAAATGGGTCTCAAAAAAAAAACGAAAATGGGTTAGTATTTTACTGGGGTGACAAGACATTGTGGACACCCTGTAGTAAATAACTATAAGGAGATAGCTATAACTTTAAATAATTTGTTTTACATTGGGTTTTACAGTTAACGATAAATCTTTATTCTAGAAACTAGTAACATGTTCACTAACGTAAATGGAACTCCATTGCTTACTGACATAACAATTTACACTGGAGAGATCGTGCACTATATAGATAAGTTAAAAATTAATAGCTCGTAAGCCACTGGCCTATTTTACCCAGAGCATTTAAAAGATAAAAATTCTGATGTTAGATCCTTTGGATCACCTGAAGATCAGGCCCCCAGCCTTCTTTAGTTAGCCTTATAAGGCTAACTAACGAAAATATCACGACTTAACCTAACCAATCGTTAGGTCAACTGTACGCCCTTGACGATTGGTTAGGTTAAGTCGTGATATTTTCGTTAGTTAGCCTTATAAGGCTAACTAACGAAGGCTGGGAGCCCTGATCTTCAGGTGATCCGATCCTTTAGTTCAAATTTTGGATCACCTGAAGATCAGGGACCCATGTATTCTTGTTTTTTGCTTTACAGTACCAAAAATAATAATAAATTGAATGCCCGGTCAGGTCAACTGTACGCCTTCGTTAGGTTAGGTTAAGTCGTGATATTTTCGTTAGTTTTAACGAAGATATTTGGTAATTGAAGCTGGGGTCCTGATCTTCGGGTGATCCCAAATTTTTAATAATTCTTTATCGCCAGGGGTTGTTTCTTTGTATTTTAAGTTAGCTAATGTAACTCCAACCTTTAATAAAAGGGATAAGTAACAAGCAGGAAATTATAGGCCTATTAGTCTATTAACTTCTATTATTGGAGAGCTTTTAGAAGCATTTTTGGAGAGCGTATAGTTGAACACCTTGAAATCAATAATCTTATTAAACAAAGTCAATATGGGTTTCGTAGAACTAAATCTTATTTAACAAATTTATTAGAATTTTTTCAGGACTTCATCGATATTTATGATTATAGGAGAACGGTAGATATAATATATTTAGATTTCCAAAAGGCGTTTAACGAAGTTCCTTATACACGATTGCTGAAAAAGCTTAAAACTCACGGAATAAGGGGTCAAATTCTTAGTTGGATTGATAACTAGTTAACTGGTAGAAAACAAAAGGTAGTAATAAACGGAGAAAAGTAAGAGAGGGTTATTGTAACTAGCGGTGTTCCGCAAGGGTCAGGTTCGGTACCACTATTTTTTCATAATATATTTTAACGATTTGAACGTCAATTCATTGAGTAAAAAACTTCTAAATCTGACGATACTAAAATTGTGGGTAAACCAATTAGTTTACTAGATAGAGTTTACAGCGTAACCTTGATAAATTGTTGGAGTTGTCTAATAAGTGGCAAGTGAAATTTACAGTACAGGATGTCCCAAAAGTCTTGTTACACCTATGTATAATCTCGGAATATTAAATGATGTTTGGTTCCAACAGGATGGAGCACCTCCCCACTATTCCTTGAGGGTTCGTGAATATTTAAACGAGGTGTTTCTGATCGATGGATTGGGACATTAAAATGCAACATTAAAATGGCCTCCGAGAAGCCCAGATCTCTCGAGTTGTGACACTGCATTATGGGGATTTATAAAGGAAAAGGTTCCTCAAAAACGTTATGCTTCCAATGACGGACTAAAGGAAGCCGTAAAGGATGCTTTTAAACTTATAACACCTAAAATGCTGAGGAGCATAGCGCACCAAACCTGGCGTAAATTCATTCTGTGCAGTGAGAACGATGGTTTGCATACAGATCCATTGGATACATGATAAACTCGCGTATAACTATGTATAAACTACAATGTTGTGTAATTCTGTATAAAATAAAATGCCTCACGGTGTTTTCTACTATATACTTTCATTACCATAGTTACAGAACACTGGAGTAACATTTACATAGGTGTAACAAGACATTCAGGACACCCTGTAGATACTCGTAAATGTAATCATGCACATCGGTTTTCACAACAGTAAGTAGTATGTTGAACGAAGCCTCTGAGGAAAAAATTTTAGCTGTCATTGTTACAAAAAATTTAAAGTTCTCAAACCAATGTTCGGTCGCGAGCAGTAAAGTTAAAATGTACAGGGTGTAGCAAAAGTCCGTTCTGATAGGGAAATAAGATATAGCAGAATTGATCGTGATGAGTTTGTATATATTACTTGGCAGGGATCACCTGAAGATCAGGGCCCCCAACCTTCTTTAGTTAGCTTTATAAGGCTAACTAACGAAATTATCACGACCTAACCTAACCAATCGTCAAGGGCGTACAGTTGACCTAACGACTGGTTAGGTTAGGTCGTGATATTTTTGTTAGTTAGCCTTATAAAGCTAACTAAAGAAGGCTGGGGGCCCTGATCTCCAGGTGATCCCTATTTTCTCGTTCAATTCTGTTATATCTTATTTCCCTATGAGAACGGACTTTTGTTACATTCTCTAAATCTAAAGATACTGTTTTGCCATTATATAAATCCCTTGGTAGGACCCATTTAGAATATGCTGTGCAGTTTTGGTTTCCCTATTGAGTGAAAATACAGAACTGGTAGAAAGAGTTCAGAGCCGCGAAACAAAGCTTATTCCAACATTATACCAACATTCCAACATTACGAACACAGACTCAAAGAGCTGAATTTGTGTAAGCTTGAAACTCGGTGTTTGAGAGGCGAATTAATTCAGATGTTTAAAATTTTAATTAAATTTGACAATGTAAACTACGAAAATGTTTTTGACTGAGATAATCTACCGATCTACAGAAGCTAAGGCGGAGCTATTGAAGAATAGGGACCCCAGCCTTCTTTAGTTAGCTTTATAAGGCTAACTAACGAAAATATCATGACCTAACCTAACCAATCGTCAAGGGCGTACAGTTAACCTAACGATTGGTTAGGTTAGGTCGTGATATTTTCGTTAGTTAGCCTTATAAGCCTAACTAAAGAAGGCTGAGGTCCCTATTCTTCAATAGCTCCGCTAAGGCTAACAAAGACCCTAAGATCCACTCTAAGGTTAGCCCGAGAGAAAGAAGAGAGTAGGGGGTTAAAAGAAGAGTAGGAAGTAACCCAATAATAGGAGTATTACGAGAAACAATGGTTTTAAAAATGGGTCAAAAGATTTGAGACAAACGTTACGAAGGTTTTGTTCACCTATAAGATAGTCGAGAGGTGGAATAGCCTTCCCACGGGGATCGTGGAGTACTTCGGTAAATAGGTTTAAGAATAGGCTGGAGAAGAATTCTAGCACCATAAATTTGCATTAAAGGGTTGGTAAATTAGGTAGGTGTTTTTTATTTAGTGTAGGGCGTAATCCAATTTTCTTTTTGTTTTAACTGTAGTAAGAGGTGCTGATCGGGGGTGGTTGCGGAGCACTGGGAGTGCCCATTGGTATAGAAGGGAAGTTGATGGAACCCCTCGGGAGTCAAAACTTCGAATAGACGTTTTCAGATTCAAGGAAGCTACTTGAGTATGCAATGTAGGATTGCTAATACCTTTTTGGGAATAATCTTGGTATATTTAACTTAGCTTGCTAGAGAAATTTTTAGTTTTATATACTAGAAGTAGTGAAGTTCCGTTTGGTAATTAATGTAGTAGGAGGCGCTGGTCTGGTCTGGTGTTATAGCACTGTGAGTTCTCAGATAATGGGAAATTCTTGAGTCCAAACCCTCGAAGAGACATATTCAGGGAAGCTACTTAGCTAAAAATAAAAAAAAATGACACATATGTACACTGTCAGAAGGTTTTTAAATTGGGGTGTGCTAGCCAGCGGGAGGTGTCTCTGGAGCAGTGCTTCCTTCCTACAAAAAAATTGGTGTGTAGATAAATGGGTACTCCGAGTAGCCTGGTGGTTAAGACACTGGGCTGCTGATCGGGAGGTCGTGAGATCCAGTCTAGGCGAGGACTTAGTAATTTCTAACTACCATTGATGGGTCGTAGTTCAGTTTCCACTTAAGCTATAGGTCTAAGGTGTAGGGTGTCCATACGTCCCGGTTTTCTATATTTTAAGAGTTTGATATTAATTATATACTATGTGAATGTGACACTATAAGGTGTGTATTATTATATTTAGTATTAATTTACTCTGTTAAAAAGTGTTTTCAAAGTAAGCCTATGTAGGCTATAGGGCATAGATCCGCCCCTGTCCCGGTTTATCCAAGCATAAATCTGAACACCCTACTAAAGTGGGGCAACAAACTTGATTTCGTCAGCATAAACAATTGGGTGGAAACAAACCTAAGGTGTAGGCCTATATTAGGACCTTTTCCAGTTTGTATACCGTTTTTCATATAATTTATTTTTGAGAATATTTTTGTTAAAACTAATGAAAATATCACGACTTAACCTAACCAATTATCAAGAGCGTACAGTTGATCTATTAGTAAATAGTAAATACTATTCCAGAAACAAACAATGTTATAATAATATAATTAATAATAGATCAACTGTACGCCCTTGATAATTGGTTAGGTTAAGTCGTGATATTTTCGTTAGTTTTAAACAAAAATATTCTCAAAAATAAATTATATGAAAAACGGTACACAAACTGGAAAAGGTCCCTATATTATATATATATATATATATATATATATATATATAGTATACTGTGTGTATATACACCTTTCACCTTTCAAATGTTCCGCGCGATGATTCCTCATTTCACGAAGGTCATGCTTGTCGCCCTTCCTCTCGAGTTGGCCTGGTGAAGTAGTGAGTTGGTTTCTTGTACTCCACCTCACATAGCCAGGTACGCCCGGCTCATTGGGGATTGTTCTGAGCCAGGCGTCTAATCTTCTTTTGAAGATGTCCACCGCAACACCACTCGTGTTCCTTACGTCTTTGGGCAGCTAATTAAACAGTGTTGGTCCTCTCACAACAAAACTATTTTCTTTCAGGGTTAAGAATGTTCCCTGTCTAGCCTTTAATTTTGAAACACGACACAGTCTTCTTTTTCTACTTTCCACTGTTGTTTGGGGAGTTACAGGGTTCAGAGTAAGATTAGGGACTAGTTTCTCCATTATTTTCCATCTGTGAATAATGGTGTATCTCTCTCTTCTCCTTTCCAGTGAATATAGGTTTAATTCGCGTAACCTGGATCAATGATAGAAAGCCATCCCCCAACCTTTTTTAGTTAGCTTTATAAGGCTAACTAACGAAAATATAACGACCTGACCTAACCACTCGTCAAGGGCGTACAGTTGACCTAACGATTGATTAGGTTAGGTCGTGATATTTTCGTTAGTTAGCCTTATAAAGCTAACTAAAGAAGGCTGGGGGTGGCTTTCTTTCATCGATCCTGTAACCTTTCCCAGTAATTTAGTTCTGTGCACCCATTGATCTTATATATATATATATATATATATATATATTATATACTAACACCAAGTCAAATATTTCCCAAACTATGGAGCAAATTTCCAGTTAATGCGAATATTATAAGTAAGAAATACATTTACGAAAAGGTTTAAAACCCCCCAAAAAAGGGCGTTCGAAGATTATCAACTTCTCTGAAATCTTTGAATATTTTTACATAATTTTAATTTATTGCTGAAAATTCTTTAAAAACCAAAATAAAAAATCTCAAAAACTAAAAATTAGAATTATAAAATCTAGAGATTTTTCTGTATATAAAATCGGTGAGGAAGGCTACCCCGCTACCCCCCAATCCCCCAAAATATGGCACATTGTTTCGACTGATGAGGCTCATTCGTATATAGCCTCAGTGGTGTAGTAGTTAGCATCGCTGACTACGAATCTACCGAACCCGGGTTCCATTCCCGGCGAAAGCAGGCGACCAGCTGTTCATCCTTCCATAAAAAATGGATTGGCAGCTAATAGGTACCCTGGGTGGTACCCCTCCCCCACTCAATCGTGGGGGTCGTGAGATAGAGTCTGGGCCAGGACTTTGTAATTTCTTAAGCACCCCTCTGGTGGGTCGTGGTTCGGATTACGTGTTAAGCTGTAGGTCAGTGGCAGATCTAGGAATTCTCAAAAGGTTGGGGGGAGGGAGACCACTTTAGGGCCGCCGTCGTATCCAAAGCTGCTTATACCTTTACAATACCAGTGCTAAGCCAGAAAACGCATTGTTTACATTGGATCGGGCATATGTTATTCAGGTTGATTTTGAAATACTGACAACATCGATAATTCTTTGTTTTCGGTTTTAAATGGTAGATATTTGCCCTAAGTTTAAAATTAATGCCATTAGTATATGTTACTTTAATTTTTAAAACCTCACTAGTCAGTATACGTTACGTTAATTTTTAAAACCTCCCTAGTCAGTATACGTTACTTTAATTTTTAAGACCTCACTAGTCAATATACGTTACTTTAATTTTTAAAACCTCACTAGTCAATATACGTTACTTTAATTTTTAAAACCTCCCTAGTAAGTATACGTTACTTTAATTTTTAAAACCTCACTAAAAATACGTTACTTTAATTTTTAAAACCTCACTAGTCAGTATACGTTACATTAATTTTTAAAACCTCACTAGTCAGTATACGTTACATTAATTTTTAAAACCTCACTAGTCAGTATACGTTACTTTAATTTTTAAAACCTCACTCCCCACTACCCGGATATTCAGAAGGGAGCAAAATGAAATATAGGAATACAAAATGAACTTGTCGGACAGATACTCCACGTAAAATTGCAAAAGCTCGCCTCCCACCATTATCCGCGAAAGCAGACAAAAGGAAAACACATACGAATTGTAGGAATTTATAAACAAAACAATAATTAGCATAAAATTAATTTAATAAGTTTTTTTTTACAAGTCTCAAGTTTTGTCGTCAATTAATTAAAGTTTTGAAATTTGGAAGAAACTAGTTTGCGTTCACCATTAAACAAGTCTCTGAAAATATAATATCATTCATGGACCATGGGGCGCCATTCCATCTAATAGGAGCGCCAAAATAGGTACATACAGTCAAAAGGAGGGAAGGGTGGTGGCCGCCGTTGCCGCCCCCCCCCCCCCATTAAATCGCTATTGCGTCAGTACTTCATAAGCTAAAAAAATTATATATCTTTTGAAAAGGTTCTAGAGTCTAGACCGAAAATGAATACTCAACATCTCGAGAGAGACAATGCTTATCATCAGTTTTTGGCAGTTTTTTCTTTTAGAACACTTCAATCTATCCTCATTTTAGAGATAGATAATATTGATCTTAACTCTGCTTATGAATTGAGTATAGCAAAACAGCGTTTTTTTTTAAATTTTGTAAGTTTTGTCGTGTTTTAAAATGAATGTTAATTTTAAATGTATAAATTAGATGGTGTACAGTAACTCTCATATATTGTTACACTTACAGATACTTTAGAAATATCTGTGACAGTTGTTACTAACGATGGGACAGACCTTCCTCCAGAAACGTTTGGTATTATTATTGTTAAATATATATGTAGAACAACTTCAGCTGTACATATATGGGAGGGGTGGAATGTTAATATAATGGAAACTCTTAAAATTATTTGCTAGTGTTTCCTGAGTAGGCTGCTATTATGGACAATAAAAGCAAGCCATGACCTACAAATCTACCATGCACGTATTCTAACTTTAGGGTCATAAATTCTGCAATAATCTATCGAGTTCATCCCCCAACACTCGAACTTTCCTCATATGGTCATACCCAACTTAATTAACTAACCCAGTTATGTAAAACAGAGAAACTTTTCGACACACACACACACACACACACCACGCAATGTACGACACATCAATCATTCTCTTTGTAGTTTACGCTTATGCATATGCGTTTGACATTACAGTTATTATAGGGTATTAAACTCCCTTTAAGAGGTTCAGAATTGGAAAAAAAGAAAATTTATTCATTATAAAAACTAAAAAATTATAGTTTACCCTTCAATAATTTTAGAAAATGGATTATCATTAATTTCAGGAATATAAAGTGTGTGTGTGTATATATGTGTGTGTGTATATACTATATATGGGTGTGTGTGTGTGTGTATTACAGGGTGAGTTATATTAATTGTCTTCACAAGTATTACGCATTAATTAAAAAGTTTTTAACTTTCACGAGATAATATTAAAAAAAACAAAAATTTTGTTCATAACGAGATGAACTTTCTACATTTTAATTATGATTGTGTGTGTGGTGTGTGTGTGTGTGTGTTTTGAGCAAGTGTAGTTTACTTCCCCCTGACAGAAAAGGGGACACAAACTACACTAGGTCAAAGTTGGGGAACGTAAACTACACTAGGAGGGGAGGTTCAAACTGGAAAAGTTCAAACTTACGGCCCAAAAGACATTTCAGCCCCATGGCCTATTATTTAGCTAAGAAAAAAGGGTGGGGCAAAATATATTGAGTGCCCCTAGTATATAGGCAGTTTATGAGTGAAAAAACAATGTTTTGATGCATATTAAATTTTAATAACATTATAATATTATCAGATTGATGGGTATCTCTAGGTTTCATACGTCACTGCTTAGAATATCTTCCAATTCGCAAATGGACGACAGCTGAATGGATACTACTGGTATGGCATTGTTATATCCGTAGCAAATACTATTTCTAGATCAGCAACACTGATATAGCAATAAACAGTCACTGAGAGAAATATTATTGACAAACGAAGAATGTTTTGTAATGAGGCAGCATCATAAATGCATACAATTGTTTTGTATTAATAAGTTCCATGTTACAACTTAAGTGTTGAACCACTGCAGCTGTGACTCTTGGCGGTCTCACACCTCAAAGGAGAGAATTACAGAAAATAAAATTATTACAGTGATTCATATCAATAAACATAGAGCCATTTAAACGATGATATTTGACATGTTCAACACTTTATAGTTTGAGCGCTGTGCTAACACTCCCCTTCTCTTATTTTTAAAAAATTATTATTATTATTAAGTTATTATTATTAATGACACTTTTCGAATTACAGTTTCTTCGTATTTAGTTTCCTGTGCCTCATTCTTTTCCTTTAAGATTGAATCCTTTCAGTGTGGGTATCACTCACGCATTTGCTATTAGTTTGCTTTTTAGTTTATGTATAAACAGGGGTTATTAATTTGGTTTTCTTTTTTTGCTGGTTGTTTACCAACATTACACGATTAACCTGCCTTTTATGTCCAACCCAACGTCCCGACCAGATTTTTATTTTCATATCCTGTACAGTTTAATAAATTTAATACCACAATTTTTTATTTAATGTCGCTTCAGCATTTTCTACCATCCTCCAAAAACTGTTTGTTTTGAAACGCTTTGCTAAATTTGCATACATATTCCCTAGAAGATAAGTAAGATGACGCCGTAAGTATATAGATTATTTAAAAAAAAAATTAAATTTCTCTAACGTTAAAATTAATTCGGTAACACCCTTGGAATTATGTTTATGATAGTTAATGAACTTAGTAGTTTGAAAGATTTCCCTGTGAAATTCTCTGTAAACCAACTATAATCCCGCAAATGTGTAACGATCTCTTCATAAATTACAGGCGGTGGACAAATTCAGCGCGAACACTCAGGAGATCAACGGAGCCCTTCGGATGTTCACGCAGACCCTTCAAGGAACCGAATTGCCAAACGATGTCTTCTCATGCGAAGGACTTCTCAACAGCCAGGTATTGTTCGCTGGTTAGTTTGCGTAGGAAAAGACTTTTTTTTCTGTAACTTGAAATTTTAGTGATTTTAAGCAATGAATTCGTGAGTGTGTATATTTTTTGTACTGCGAGATCTATAATAAAGAATATGATAAGTACAACTGCGAAAAAAAGTTCCCCAAAGAAAAAGGCATGAAAAATATACAGAAAATTTCGACATCCCAAATTATTGTCGAGTAGTTAGTTCGAGAATAACCTTGTGCAATGCCTTGGTTATTTTATGAATGGGTATAGAATACTGTTCCTCCGAGAGACGCCTTAAAAAAATTCTTTCCTTTACCCATTCCTATTTGTACAGGGTGTAACAAAAGTTTGTTACAGTACGAGATTATTTTTTATTTGTTATGAAGACAATAAATGTTCAAATTGCGTGTCATTCGGATGTTGACATGTTAATTCGACCACGTAAGCTACAGTACATTGAACGTTACGCAAAACATCCTTACGTAAAACTAAATACGAAGAAGCTGTAATTGGAATAATAATAATAATAAGCAGAGCTTAAAATGCAGATTGACTGCTAAATTCCATGATAAATATACACTGGTGTTCATGACAGTAATGCGTCCCCCCAGCAATCGACGCAGATGGCTTCGGATATAACAATGCCATACCAGTAGCATCCATTCAGCTGTCGTCCATTTGCCAATTGGAAGATATTCTAAACAGTGACGTATGAAACCTACAGATACCCATCACTCTGGTAATATTATAATGTTATTAAATTTTAATATGCATTAAAACATTTTTTTTCATTCATAAACCGCTTATATATGTATTTATATATATCAGGTTTTTGCTCTATCTTTGTTATAACACAAAATAATATCTGAATCTATGTTCATTATTAAATATAAATAAAAAATAAATAAATGAATTAATTTGGAATTTGCTCAGGGCGCATAATGCCTACCAACGGCTCTGTTCTTATACAACGTTCAGGATGACAGGCTGACCAATACCATGAACACTGTCATCACGGCTGAAGGTTTTTTTTTAGTTTTTACAAGACCATGTTTTATTCAATTCATTGACATCCCCCTTGTTAATATATATCCCCGTCTTGAATTTATGTTTAATTATTCATTTATGTTTCCTTAATAATATGTAAACCAGAGTGATGAATGGAAATACTAGAGGCACTCAGTATATTTTGTCCCACCCTTTTTTCTTAGCTAAATGGGACTGAAATGTCTTTTGGGCCGTAAGTTTGAACTTTCTGCGTTTCACGTAACTTGAATTTTCTAGTTTGAACCTCCCCTCCTTGTATAAAACCGCTTTTAAACGCCCTTGTATAAAACCGATACTTAACGCAGTTTCGAAAATGGCGTCTGACAGTGATGTGCGTCGTAAACAGAGAGCTGAGCTGTTATCGAGTTCTTAACCACAGAGAAGGAAACAGTTGGAAATATTCACAAACGTCTACAAAACGTTTACAGAGATGCTGTTGTTGATCGAAGCACAGTTGGACGCTGGTCTAAACGTGCGAGATCATCGAAGAGAGGGAGAGCCAGCCCCAATGATGAGCCACGCAGCGGTCGCCCGGCATCGGCTGTGACATTGCACACTGTGCAACGTGCTAACAGCATCATTCGATCAAATCGGCGCGTCACATACAAGGAGCTATCACTGGAGCTAGGAATTAGTGAAGGAAGTTGAATACGATAATTCAGCAACTGGGATACTCAAAAGTGTGTTCACGGTTTGTTCCTCGCCAACTGACAAGATCACAAAGCCCAAAGAAAAGAAATTGCTTCTGAGTCGTTGGTTCGAGACGAGACAGAAGGAGATGACTTCCTTTCACGAATTGTGACAGGATGGGACTGGGTACACCACTTTGAACCTGAAACAAAACGCCAATCCATGGAGTGGCATCATGCAGACTCCCCACGCAAGAAAAAGTTCAAAATGGCTCCCTCTACAGGAGAGGTTATGGCCACCATCTTCTGGGACATGAAAGGGGTGATTCTGGGGGACATTATGAAGAAAGGACAAACAATCAACTCAGAAGCATATATTGCCACCCTACAGAGACTCTAGAGACGTATAAAGCGAGTTCGACTGGAGAGAATACTGGAACACGTCCTTCTTTTAAACAATAACGCAAGACCACACAACAGTTTGCAAACAAGAGAGACCATCACAAAAATGCGCTTGACTGTGTTACTCAACCCTCCATACAGCCCGGATCTGGCTCCTTCAGACTTCCATGATGCTATTCGTTGAAGAAAGTTTCAGAGTGACGCTGAGGTTGTTGAGGAGGTTAAGAGGTGGCTCCAGCGAAACCCAGCGGACTTTTACCAGCAAGGAATAAATGCCCTTGTTTCGAAGTAGAGGAAAGCCGTAGAAAAGGATGGAGACTATGTGGAAAAATAAAAAATTGTAAAAAAGGTATGTAACTCTTTGTGTACAAAATTTCTGGAACTTACAAGGAAACTTGGGGGGGGGAAAAAAGGTGAGGCAAAATATATTGAGTGGCCCCTCATAATGTTCTAAAGACATTTGGCAATGAGTCAACCAACCAATCAGCGCTCACGCACTCCAAAATTCATTCATAAAATGTTACCATCGTTTGTAGTACACACAACAAATATATGCCAGGTGTCGCTATCTGTTCTCAAGAGTGTCCTACGAATAATGAGCGCAACTCTACATCCACATAACTGCCCACTGAAATTCGAAACAAAAATTATTTGACTATTGATTCTAAATGTAGATATATTTTACTCTTCTAACGGTTTAAACCTATAATTTTATTCGTTGACCCTCATCAGTAACCATGAGGTTAAAACCTTGAAAGAGATGATATTATTCGTTAGATGTTCTTAAATTTCAAATACATGTTGCATTCATGTGTTTGTTTCGTTACAGACTTTTTATACCACCATTTTGTAAGATTTTAAGTCTGGGATCATATAGACTCCATGGTTCTAAGAACGTAAGTAAATTTAAGTTTCCTGACTGGGGTTATCATAAATTATGCTATAAATATAAGCTATTTGACTATTACCACGAATGGATATTCAAATTTAGAGTTAATGACTTTCATTAAGAAATGTCATATTAGTTAAGAATATGCGGCGATACCACTTTTAAAACTAATAGGCTAAAATACAGTTAAGGTTAAATAAGAATAGAACGTAGTTCTGCAACCCAGACGCTAGGTGGCGCTGCGAGTGTAATGAAATTAGCCACTTCAACATCTATTCAGAACTAGAACTCTGTATTAGAAGTGTCTGTAACGTCACCAGCGTACTTACGCTACAGGCTCCCAACTCTGGAAGTGTTCCAAGATACTATTCAAAGAATAGGCCTATTTTAAGAAAATAAAATTCACAAAACAACTTTGTTGAAATTATTTTGAAATTGTAAACACCATTTTTTTCTAAAATATTAAACATTTTTGCGAAGTACTTACACACTTGATGAATTTAAAGTGCTTTAATTATTTTTTTACCAAATTATAAAATTCTTGGAACACTGCTTCGTCTGCATGAATCACGTGATCTCAATTGACCACTCAGAGTGTATACCTAGTCCTACCATTCTCTTCTCATACAGTTTATTCAAAAGTGGGCGGAGCTCCAATTCTTACATATGCAAATATACTGTATGTATGTTCTATCTCTAAACTTTGGATATTTACTTTCATTTTAACATAAATTCCATCAACATAATAATAATAATAATGATGATGATGATAATGATGATAATAATAATAATAATAATTATTAATAATAATAATGACTTCACTAACGAAATTATCTTTCTGCCTGTCATAAAATCACACTCATTTGTAGATTCACCGCTCCAATGGTCTGTGGATACGAGATAACAGTGATAAAATGATGATGACGTCATAACGATAATGACATAATGACAGAGATTACACCATCCCATTTATTATTCTTAGACCGACTCTGGTGACAGCTTTTTTATTTGTATTGGAACAAATCAGTAATAAGGGGAACAAATATATATATATATATATGTTGTAGATGTTCATAAAATCTATGACAGATATGATAATTCTGCAGGAGCTAAAATTTCTCTCTACCATCCATGGTGAGTTTATGATATTGTGCGTCCTCAGCTGTAGGCTTATCAAATGAGGTATTGTACGGTAGGCCCTTTTGTGGAGTTCCGTTCTTAATAAAAAAAAATTGTCAAAATATGTAAGATTTTTGACAAGTGATAAGTTGTTAGTAATTGAATTACAAGTAAACAATGATTGCGTATTAACTGTAAACTGTTATTTACCATACAACAACGGCAGTAATCTAGATCATGGGTCGGGGAACTTTTTTGGGTATTACCCAAAAATCTATTTGAGTAAAATGAAATTACCCCCAGACTTCAAAGTAAACAAAAACAAGCCAATTGCTCTTAAAATTGTTGCATATGGTGTCTCTCATACCGCACGCATTACCCCCATAATTTTTAAATGTACCCCATTTGGAGTAATTTACCCCTGTTCGCCGACCACTGATCTAGATAAATACATTGATTTGTTGTAAAAAATTACAGTAAATCACTATCAGATAATCTCAAATATTCTCAGTTTAATAATGGGGGACTTTAATGAGCATGTGAACTCGGAATTTTTTGTAAAATTGGATAATATCTACGAGTAACGTAAAAGTACAAGTGATGTAAAAATATTAGGTGTAATTAGTGATAATTTTACATATGTTAGTGATATGAGTAGTACCACCAGGTGAATTGAGCATTGTCTCACTAGTAATAATCTAAAGGATCGAATTGCCAGTGTTCATATTCTGCGTGATTTCTTTCTTTCCGACTATAGACCGTTAGAACTATCAATTAATTTTACCAACGTTTGTGAAACACCACGTAGCAAAATCTCAATAGGTGAGAATAATCACGTCAATTGGTCGTATGTTCATATGCAAAAGAGACTAGAATATAAATAGAGAACAGGAATTTAGAAATTTTGCATCTTGCCTGTAGTATTTGTTCAAATAATTTCCCACTGTAAACTCATACATAGGTATTATAATAATTTAATATCCCTTTCTGGATGGAATGATTTTATTGTCCCTCTGAAGAGGGAATCGAAAGACGTCTACGATTTATAGTGCCTTCACTGTAGACCCAGATTAAGACTGGTTAACATGAATATGTATAGAAGTAGGGGTCAGTATAAAGCAGCCCTAAGGCGGTGTAAACAGGAAGAAGAGTCTACAATCGCATCAAAAGCCTGTGAAGCTAACTTAAATAATGAGAATAACAATTTTGGAAATTCGTTAAGAATGAAACGGGTGTCAAAAAATGCACCAACAATCGATGGGACGTCGGGATGATGAAATTGCAAGGCTGTGGAAAAACCACTATTCAAGCATTTTTAATAATGTGAGTAGGGCTAATCTTAAGATAGACTGCAGCGAAACACCCCTGGGGGGCGGGGTCCAAGAAAAAATACAAAATTGATATCACTTCCTGAAGTTAAGAGTTTAATTAAAGAGTTAAAGACTGTTCTGCTTCTGGTTCTGTATATTGATAGATTAATTGCTTCACTTAATGAGACAATAGTTGGATGTTGTATAGATAACACGAGGATAAATAACAGTCTATGTCGATGCTTTGGTGTTACTAAGTCCTTCTGTTAAAGGTCTGGATTGTCTGCTAAAAGTCTGCGAATTATATTGTTAGAAACATGACATTCCTTTTAATGTCACAAAAACTAAGGTTATGCAGTTCCATCCCAAAAGCTCTAATCAGCCAGCTGATATTAGTTTCAAAATGAGAGGTGAAGCAATAGAAGAAATACAAAAATTTAAGTACAGTACTGTATTTGGGTCAAATTATCACCGCCTCCTTGAGTGATGACTCAGATATAAGAAAACAATATCGAAGCCTCTGTACTAAAGCGAATATGGCTATGAGAAACTTCCGGTTCTGTACAAATGAAGCTAAAGACACTCTCTTTCGTACCTTCTGCAATAATATATACGCACAGCAACTCTGGATGAATTATAAAAAAAGGTTCTGGCAGAACCCTAAATTTTCCAAAAAGATCTTTCAGACCTACATACCCCGGAATGCTCGGCTTCGCAAATGTTTGCTAACCACAATGTCTCGAGCTTCCCGAAGATAACAAGACGTGCTCAATACAGTCTAATGTAAAGAACTAAAAAAATCACCAACCCGATTATCCAAGCTATTCATCAGTCCTGCCATAATATGTCTTCTAAGCTATGGAATTCATGGTATGAAAACGTTTGTCTGTGGTTCCACTGAACTTCGACATTACTATTTTTCATTAATTGTATTTCTATCTTTAGTATTTGAATTATGATTGTATTCTATTGTCAGTTCGTATTACTAATATTTGTCATAGGCACTAATGGGCAGCCAATAAATATTTTCGTTTCCATATATACTGTACATATACACGAGTGTATATATATATATATATATATATATAAAACGAGATCGTACACAAAATAGCTTTTATTATAAAATTCAAAACCAAATTTATGTCGACTGTAAATCTAGAAAATTTTGAACTTCCGGCCTTGCATGAGTTTCGTATATTGCAGCTATCTATTATAACGGATAGATAATTTATGTATAATATGGACCAATATAAAGACTTGAAATTTTCCAGAGTGTATATATATAAATATATATAATATATATATATATATATATATATAATATATATGTGTAATATCATTCTACTATAGTGGAATGCCATGTGTTAGACCGCAAATAGACACTAAATTACGCCTAACTGTACTTATATATATAGTGCAGCACACATTTCCTAAAAAGGCGTTTCTCCATTAGGCTTAGTTGAAGACGAAGAATCTCGAAGTGATTTGATGCGGAGTTGGTGGTTGGATGAAATGGAAGAAGGAAAAAATGCTGAAGAATGACTTCCAAATGTCTTTTTAGGGCCTCATCGCATCCATGACAAGGAATTGCTTCAGGAAACAACGCTAATACATTCAGTGTGGCGCTAATTCATTCTATTTGGTTCTGATGCATATTTTTTGTTCTGAATTTTGGTTGGCGCTAATACATTGTATTTGGCTTTAATTCATTCTGTTTGACGTTAATATACTCACTTTGGATCTGGTATATTCTGTTTAACTCTGATACATTCTTTTTTTTAACATTAACTCATTCTATTTGGCGTTAATTTTGTTTAAGGTTTCTGAGAAGAACACCGCGGCCATGCCATGCCTTTACATTGACATTCAAAGATGGGATCCATAATGCTAAATATGAATTTTTGCTTTTCTTTTATTATAAATAAGAGATAGCATCCATTTATCAAAAACAAACTGAAAGAATAAAATATTTTTTAAGTTTTGAATTTTTAAAGTTATAATTTTATTACATAATTAAAAAATTAATATTTTATCACTCCAAAAAATATATATTTGAAAAATAAGAAAAATATATTTTACCAGTTTTTAATCAGTCATGTACTAATTTATGAGGTATCTTCGTACTCCTTATAATTCTCATTTAAGTCTTCGTCCAGGAATGAGAATTCTGAAAGTGAGATTCCCCAAGGAGGAAATAGCCAATAGGGTTCCCCTTTTAATTTTTCAGGGAAAATAAAATTGGGTATTAAACTGCTATCAACAACATTAAACTGTATTCACTCTGTTGACGATACAACACTCGCTTCTACACACCACGATATCAACTCCTAATGAACAAAATGAACGGGCAATTAGATGATTTAGATCATGTCTAGTACGTATTATGAATGTGTGGAAATAAGCTTTGACTGAACTGGAGAATATCATCATATATAATTGTTACTAAAAACAACTGTAATCGCCCTCCATTAATATTTTGGAGACACTTCTCTTGTAGAAGTAAATGAAATTAAAGTTCTTGGCATGAAGTTAGATGAGAAATTAAGATTTCAAAAGCCACACACAACATATAAAATAAAAAATATCTAAATTTCTCTACATAATATTCAAACTCAAAAAACAATTCCCCAAAATTCTCTCCTCACACTGTATTACTCATTTATTCACTCATACTTACAATATGGAATCGCAGCATGGGGTAGTACAAAGAATTATATACGATATCCGATAGAAGTAATCCATAAAAAATGATTATAAACTCTCTTAAACAATGATTACAGGCAGTTTCATACCTCTCCCAATGTTCAAGAAATTCAATATTATAAAACCAAATGAATTGTATAAACTTATTGTCGGCATCAGTATGTACAAAATTGTTAATAATAGAAACTATACTTCACCCATTCACAGGGCGATTACCCCCCTCCCGTCCATCAGACCCACCGTAATCATAAGACGAGGCTTCCCAATGATTCATACATAGACCAAATTGCGAGAAATGTTCTCTCTTACAAAGGAGCAGATATCTGGAACGCCATACTATAAATATCAGACAAGCCCTATCATTAATTTCGTTTCTCAAATCACTAGAAAAACACTTTATTAACTCCTACTAATGTATGCGTGTGTGTGTATGTATAAATATTACAATTTGTAAATATTACTAAACAAAGAAAATCACCTATTATATATGCAAAATTCATAATCTTAAATCGGGACGCAATCACGATTTATATAAATTATACGTTAAAAGCTTCCATTATATTACGCCATAGTTATAATGTATTTTTATAACTTTAAGATTGTATTATCATTTCTAATTTGTAATAATAGAAATTAATAATTATTGATATTTCAACATGTTCTGTTTACCGTATTATTTGCCATTATTCATTTCTATTTTTCTTTATATTATTATTTCTATCATTACTGTATATCGTATTATTTACTACTTCTTTTTCTGTTATTCGAGGATTATTTCAATTTTAATTTGTAATGGCAGAATTAATTAAATGCAACTTTATTTTATTTTTTACAAATTCTATTTATATTTCTTATTATCCTTTGTAAAAATAGAAATGAATCTCAAAGATTTTTGTCTGAAAAGCTGCCATGCTTCCCAACGGCATATTCATATAAGAATACCGTAATTAAATTACGCCAAAATTGCGTAAATCTATATGGATGTGACGTGTATATATTATGTAATATATTCTTTCGTAATTATTATTATTATTACTATTATTATTATTATTATTTTTGTTTTTGTTTTGTTTTTATTTCCCGAAACGGGAAATTCTTTACTCAAATTTGAGATTCTCACTTCGTGTATTCCACTTGAGGACCGCGGCGCGCGGGTGGGAATCATTTGTGGTTTTTATAATGTAGAATAATGTACTTTTTTGAGGATTACTTTCCCCTCAATGTCGCTCTTGTAATCCACAATTGAGGAAAGTTTCTCCATTTGACAAACATTGTCACTCCCATTCATATTCGCGGTATAGGCGCCAAATTATTGCTTAATATTTACTAACCAAACTGAACGTAACCTTAGATCACCCTAACCTAACCTAACCTAACCTAATCTAACGTAGACCAAAGAGGAAAAGCCGTGGTTGAGAATGTCATGAAACAGAAACAGATCAATTTGAGAATTGTCAACTCTGCGATTCTCTCGCGTTGATTTGTTACTTTTGGGCATGGAATGAAGTAGGAATGACGTTGGGTGGCATGATACCCATTTTTTAGTACTATAAAAGAAAATTCAGATCCTTTTCACACATTATTTTTATGCTTTCCATTTTTAAAATGATTTTTAGCTCCGTTGTCGCTTTTGATAATATGGACATTGTCGCTAATTACATGGTCTCATTTTTATTCCTTGGCAACGTATAAGATCATATGGCGGAGGGAACCTACAGCTTTACGTGGGATCCATGCCACGGGTCGCTACTTGACCCGGACGCGGAGGACGTTCCCTCACCCAACTCCAATCCAAACTCAATGTCGCTTAACTTCGCTGATCGACAATAACCACGACGTAACCCTCATCCATACAATATATGTACACAATATTATACTTGGGTCTTCTATGGGTAATAAGAGGATATTATAAGTGTGGAAGTGAGGAATAGCTTGAGCTATTCTGAAATACGATACATACATGTCTGAAAGACGATAATGAAAATTGTTTAGAAAGATTTCTTAAATTTGTTGGAATTAGGGGCGTAACTAGAGTAAAAAAGTTGGGGGGGGGGAGGGAGACGAACACAATCCTATTGTTAGAAGCAATCATTATCTATGGGAGTAATTATAAAAGTTGTCTCCCCCCAACTTTTCTAATTATTCCCATATATAATGAATGTTTCTAACAAGAGGATTGTTTGTTCGTCCCACCCCCCAACTTTTTTACTCCAGTTACGCCCCTGGTTGGCATATAGCGGTTGGTCATTTCTCTATCTAAATTAGCATTACGAGTTAACATATTAAAATTGTATGTAGAATGTAGTTCCCTAATTTTATTGAATAAATAATTTCAATTATATTTATTTTTGTTTTATTTACGTTGCGAGCTACCTTTTACTGTTCCTAATTTCGAAATAACTGGTATAGAAATTTTCGCAAGTAGAGCTGCCACTTGACGTGATTTCTTTGAATTACTGTAGGCTTGGTAAATAATAGGATTGATCCCCATTGTTCTGCGGATACATTTCAACTCGGAACAACATGTTGGTGAAGGTACGCCGTGCAAAATGTAAACATTAATGCCAACAACAACTGTTGTTGTGCTAGAGCTCCTCCTTACATGATATCCGTGAGGACTGTTGCCGTACGTGGTACTGTAGTTTCTTTCAAATATCCCCAGATAAAGAAGTTTATTGGTGACAGATCAGGAGATCTATGAAGACACAGAAATACAATAGTAGTCATTGAAGAAAGATAAAATATAATCTTGTTTCTTTCCTGCGTATGGTTCTTTGCACCATCTTGTTGAAAGAAATTGTTTGCAACTTCAATATATCGTCCAAATGATCTACAGATTCGTCAGATATGGTAAGATACCAATCTGTGTTAATGGTTTCTTTGAAAAAAAATTTAAGCCACTAACCTATCTTGCTCTACTGTACACTATACATCACCTTTCTAAGAATGAAGAAGTTTTGAATGGTGATGAACATGATTCGAGAGGGGGGGGGGGATTCTCTTTTGAGTGTATTCGTGTATTTTGTGTGTACTGATGGGGTATGAACATGCGTGATGCGTGGGTGTAATTCTGCTCATGTAAAATTGTGGATATTTCGCGAGTTGAACAAATTAAAATAAAAAATTGATGTATTGCTGCTACGTGAAGTTAGACCTACAAAAGTTTGGTGGACGGGGGGTGGAGGAAGTTCACCGACACTCTAATAACCAAACCTAACTTAACCTAACCTTAATCTAACTTAACCTAAGCCTAACCTAACGTAACATAATCAAACCCCAAAAACGTGTCAGTAAAAGTCATACTAATAAAAAATATCGTTATGTCGCTGAAATGTACAGAAAACAACTTCACACACACAAAATACTATTTCTTTGGAAGGAACTCTTAAATTTGAGTTTTATGGTCCATCATATAAATAAACTATCTCCTTAAAGTACAAAATTATTTATATTGAATAGAAAGAATTGCAAAATTTACAAAATATTGACCCCCCCCCCCTCTAAATCCCCCAAAAAACCGACTTGCTGGTTTCCTGAGTCCATCCCAAAACCAACCGGGCGTAACAGGTTACGAGAAAACAACTCTCTCTTTCATCAATTCCTACGAATAAAGAGGAATTTTACAGAAAAATCGGTCGAAAACCAATTTTGGACATTTGTTTAAAAATAAAAAGCTAATATATATATATATATATTACACATACACAAATATATATATATATCCTGGTTTTCGCCGCTTCCGACCGGATTGTTCATTCTGACTAGTAGGAAAACCCACAGCTAAAAGCCCATCTTTTAGAATTTATTGTTTAATAATTAATTAACGTTTCGAACCTGGTTCCCTCAAATCTTTCGAAACTTGAGACATGACATAAAAGTCGACTTGTTACATTAATTCCGAAATTAAATTAATTAATTAACGAAATTAAACTGAAATTAGTTCCGAAGACCTTTTTCCGCTATTATAATTATTAAGTTAACTTGAAGCAGTGGTTCTTAACCTCTTTTTATCAAAGCCTACGGACCACTTCATTTTGTTACCACGCTTTTCTAAGTACCACAGTTAAGTAAGAAATGTGGTACCACCTAACCAAAACATTTGGTACATGATTGTAGAGTGTTACTGAAATTAGAGTTAGGGGGGGAGGGGGGATGTTTGAATTTTCAGGGATGATGAGTGTGGGCCCAGGGGTGAGGGGCCGTGAGGTCGATGGTAGAGTACATGTATGTATGACACCATAGTAATAACTGAAAAAACTATTTCAAGCCCATTTTCTTAGATTTAACTTAGGCTTTAATATCATCGCAAAAATTAAAATTTTGGCTTTTTTTACTTTTTCACTTTTGAGTTTTCAGCATATAAAACAGGTATGAATAAATTAAATGGTCTTTTTAGCATTTCGAGACATCTTGTTCAGAAATAGAGCAAAAATGGAAATGTTGTAAATGTGAATCTCAAAGTGTGAAATTATATTATACACCTAAATTTCCATTCAACGACGAACTACATTTTTTTTTTCAACTAGAAATGTTTTTAGTTAAAATACTACTAAATTGGTAACGCTACACGTGAGTAGTTGACCGCTGAGGAGGGAAGGTGTTGGGAAAGTTCGAGGGGGAGGAGGGGGGGGATCACTGTATTCACAGATATTTGTAATAAATCAAAATTTATAATTCAGCCTTGCACGTTATCTTCAATAATATCACCCTTAAAAACACTATCGTGAGAGCTGCGTATCTATAACCCTTTGACATACCACCTAAAAGGGCTCCGTACACTACCGGTGGTACGTATACGACAGTTTGAGAATCGCGAATCTAAAGGATTCCGTAGTGTATAACAACAACAAAATATTCGTTTGTAAAGTTGAGTCTATAACTATTACAAAACTTACCATTTAGGATTCAATCCTAATTGTTCCTCAAGGTTTAAACTCAGAAAATGTCATTTTTTAACTTTTTCAGAAAAATGTTTTGGCTCGAAATGATAAAAGAAAAAAAATGGTTCTCTCGTTAAACTTTGAATTTAATTTTAAGGTTCTCGATTTTAAACCAAACTTTTAAAAAAAAAAAAGTTTTCTAACCCTGTAAATTCCTGTCTTTCGCCAAAATTTTTTTAAAAGAACCTGCCAATTTATCAGAAAGACACCTAATTATTTAAAGTCTCAACTTAAACAAACAGATTTTAAATACTAATGTACAGGGTGGCCACACTGTCTTGTCATCCCAATAAAATAGTAACTAATTTTAGTTTTTCTTTTAAACCCCATTTGAAATGTGTGATAGCAACAACTATACGAGTGAACGACGCATATTGGGGACAGATTCAATCATGCAGCTCCTTTTTGGAGGAGCTACATGATTCAATCGGTCCTGTAAGTCTGCACGAATATTTTCATTGGTTTTACCATTACGTGGTCCCTCATGGACCCAGGTACTAGCCAATATGCGTTGTTCAATCGTACAATTGCTGCTATCACATATTTCACCGAGCCACATATTTTACTGAGGTGACAAGACATTGTGAACACCCTGTATATCAATTTTAAACCACACAAGCTATTTTCATTTTTGATGAGCAGAAATGACATTCATATTTAAAAAAATTTGCAAAGGGGAACTCTATTGTTATTTTATGACCAAAAGAGAGGAAGAGGGGTTGGAGATCATGAATTAAACAGTGTGAATCAAATAAATTTCTTTCCGTTTTACGAATTCTAAGTTTACACTTATCAAAGGGGATAGCTTTAAAACGAGGCCTAGAAGCTAGGCCTAAATTAAACAAGTTTCTCAGAAAATCTTTACGAGAGATAAAAAATAAAAGTAACATTCAAGAAGCCTATTTCCCAAACTAAGTGGTGATGAACGTGCTCCAAGGGTCACCTGAGCCACAGCAAAAACAGGGTAAGTGAACGGCTCACCCTGACCCATTGCCAGCAGCGGGTAGCGAACTCAAAGCCCCACGGACAAGAGCCCACTGAATAACCACTGATCTACCGGCCGTTCATACAATACACAAAATAGACAAAGGAGGAAACTGTAACAGTTGACATACAACAAGTTCTTCTTCATGCAGGAACTACGGACTACCAAAATTGTATAAATAAACTTACCAAATTAGAAAAACTCCAACCTCGCTAGATATCTTTTACTGGTTCTATCTACAATACCTCCTAAATTATATACAGAATGGCCAACTTAGATATCGAATTCTTTCATAAACATATGCACTAATAAATGAAGTCAAACGCATAAATGACAAAAAAAAACTTCCCACATAGTGATACAAGTGTACATAATTTAAATAAGGCGTTTATTGCTCTCCTAAACATCGCACCAGACGACAGGTAATTATTTTAAACAATAGACTGTATTTACAGACATTTCTTTTAATAAGTTCGCCTTTAAGTTCAATTTTAGCTAACATTTCTCTGTTATAAATATAATATAAGATCAAGTTTCTACACGAGGTCTGTCCATGACGATCTTCTCTTTAAGAGTAGAAATATAAACCTTTGTATTAATGCGTTATTTCAACAATAACATTCTGTAACATCAATTTTACAACCGAACACGAAACCCCTAAATGAACTCTCTCTTCCTGGACATACTCGTAATAAGAAGTAGTTGATTGGTTGGTTTGTTTTACGTCCTTCGTCCACCAGAGGGCGCTGAGACGGGTGGTAATGCTGCCACCAACCGGGAGAATAAATCCTCTTTAAAAGGAGAATTGGGTTAAGCCAAATAGATTACGTGCAGCGGGTTCGTCACTGATCCCTCCCCTTTTTCAAGCTGGCTTGGGATAGTCCTTAGATGGGTTAGTAAGCAGAGATAACACTTTATTCAACAAAGAATTGCGACGGAAACTAACGATTACAAACGTGGTTAAAAATTTTCGAGCTAACAAAATGTCATCAACCTGATAAAAATTCGACAAGCTATTGTGAGTTAGATTAAGTGGGGTTGGATTAAATTAGGTTAGGTTAAATTACGTTGTTAGTTGTTTAGAGTGTCGATGTCAATCACGTGTGATAGGTAAAAAAAATTCATAGCCTTTATTAATTTTTTTTAATGAGGAGGGACCAAAGGCGAATGTCCGCAAAAATCTCCCACCCCCACCACACCCAATAGAAGCAGAAGAGAGCGGAAATCAAGGTCCAGGTTTTCAAGAAAACCATCATAATTAAAACACTCATTACATCTATATTCTGTACATCACATATACTTCCTCCCACAAACAAATATTATAGACATTATCTCATTTCTTCAAAAGAACTCTGCCAACACATACATTTCTTTTATAAAAACATATTTGAAGTATATTAATATATATATGTGTGTGTGTGTATATATATATATACACACACACACACACACACACACACACACACACACACACACACACAGTATATATATATATATACCAGTTAAAGACTGGTTCTGCGTCAGGGGTAGATGACTTATCGAATGAGCACTTAAAATATGCAAATGACGTAGTATGTGTGCATATATCATTGCTCCTATCAGCCATGCTTGCTCATAGTTATATACCTGCAGAGTTCATGAAGGTATATATCTTGCCCCTGGTCAAAAATAAGTACGGAGACATTCTGTCCAGCAATAATTACAGGCCTATTGCTGTCGCTTCCTGCTTCTCGAAACTACTAGAAAAACTTTTGTTACGCCGATTAAATGATTTCCTATGGACATCTAATCAGTTTGGCTTTAAAAGGTCCCACTCAAGTGACCTGTGTATCTATGTACTTAAAGAAACAATATCTAAATACATTGACAGTAATTCAACTATTTATAGCTGTTTCCTAGATATAAGTAAGGCATATGATAGGGTGAACCACAATATTTTATTTGCAAAACTAGAAGACAGGAAGGTTCCCACGTACATATTAAATTTATTGAAATTTGTGGTATTCCCACCAATCTTTCACTGTTAGGTGGGGCAATGTACTATCCGAGTGTTTTGGCTCCTCTTGCGGGTGAGACAAGGCTCCTTGCTCTCCCCTATGCTGTTTAATGTGTATATCGACGGATTAATTGCTTCACTTAATGAGGCAACAGTGGGATGTTGTATAGATAACACAAGGATAAATAACTTAGTTTATGCCGATGATATGGTGTTAATAAGTCCCTCTGTTAAAGGTCTGGATCGGCTACTAAAAGTCTGCGAAGTGTATTCGCAGAAACATGATATTCTTTTTAATGTTACAAAAACTGAGGTTATGCAGTTTCATCCTAAAAGCTGTAATCAGCCAGCTGATATAAGGTTTAAAATGAATGGTGAAGTAATTGAGGAAGTACAAGAGTTTAAGTATTTTGGTCGAACTATTACCAGCTCCTTGAGTGATGACTCGAAACCTGTGTGCTAAAGCGAATAAGACCATAAGGAACTTTCGATTCTGTACAAGTGAAGCTAAAGACACTCTCTTTCGTGCTTTCTGCAGTAATATATACGGACAGCAACTGTGGGTGAATTATAAAAAAGGGTCTGGTAGAACTCTAAATTTGCTGTACAACAGGTCTTTTAGACTCTTACATAAATTACCCCCGAGATGCTCAGCTTCGCAAATGTTTGCTACCCGCAATGTCCCGAGCTTCCCGGAGGTAACGAGACGTGCTCAATGCAGTTTAATGCAAAGAATTAAAAAATCAACCAACTCGATCATCCAAGCTATCCATGAGTCCTGCCATTTATCCTCTAAACTATGGACTTCGTGGTTCGAAGACGTCTGTCTGTAGCTCCACTTAACTTCGACATTACAGTATTATTTCTAATCAATTGTATATATTTCTGTCCTTAGTATATGAACTGTCATTGTATTAATAATATTTGTCATATGGACTATAGTCTGCCAATAAACCTTTTCATTTTCATTTTCATATATATATATATATATATATATATATATATATAAAATCCTCGTAGTAGTTCCGTGCGTTAGTCTCTTCACACGAAGGTCAAGCTCGTGGCTCCGCCTCTAGGACTGGCTTGGTGGAAGAGCGAATTGCTCTCTTGCGCTCTCCACCGCACATAGCCAGGTACACCGGCTCATCTGGTACCGTCCTGAGCCAGGCATATATATATATATATACTGTATGTACAATATTTGTATATACAGTGTGTGTGTATATATGTGTGTGTGGTGTGTGTGTGTGTGTACAATATTTGGTATTGAATACGTAAGGAGGAGATTGTGGACACCAATCGACCAGGGAAGTACTCTGGGGAGGGACGTTAGGCAGTTGGCAGGAAGTGCTGGAACTCCCGTTTTTAAGGTCACTTCTCCTTAGCTGATACTTTTCCGTGTCTCATCTACCTTGTGAGCAGTCCAGCATGCTCACAAACACGCAATTCTCCCTCTATTCCCCACTAACATAGAGGCATTTTACACATTAAACTTTTCAAAATTAAAAAAATAAAATAAATAAAAAAGCCATAGCTTTTAATAGTCTCGGAGACCTTGATTTTGGCTCTCTCTCTCCTTTTCCGCATTTTTGCGGGCGTTCGCCCTTGACCGCTTCTTCCTGTATAACGAAAATACAGATGCGTAATTTTTGATTAAAATTTTATATTATTTCAATTTAAAACCTAAGCTTGTATAACGTTTATTTAATTTTATACTAGATAGATAAATAGATAAAAGATTGATAGATAAATATAGAGATAGATAGATAGATATCTTTTTTTATTGCTAAAAATAAATATTACGCCATTACAATAATTTTAATGGAATATTGACCCTTTAACGCCGACTGTTACCTTATGGCAACATGAGCTTGACAATCGATTTTGAGCCTTACGATCTGAGTATTAGAGATTATTTTGCTTGAACAGAAAAAAATTAATAAAAATGTCATAATTCAGGCATGAAAGGATGAACGAACTTTTAATCGGATAAATGTTATTTATCTTTATCTAAAATGGTCGTTAATTTAGGCTTTATTAAAGTTGCAAAATATCTCCAAATATAATTTTACTAATTTCTCTCCACAAATTCCAATACATTTTTTTTAGTTAATGTTTATGCTAAGGTTATGACCCATTTTCTTCAATGAATTTATTCATATATTCATTCTTTCGGAATTTGTAAATAAATTCATCATAATTTTACTCTTTTTACGAACATCTTCCGATGTTCGTTTGACGTAGTGCATTTTGTGTATTTTTAGAGCTCCTTGTTTAGTTTCGGGACTAACTAGTGATTTTGTTTTTTAAATATACGCTAGTTAAAGATCTGATCTTATGTTAATGACTAGGAAATTTTAGTTTTTTAAGGTTAAGCTTAGTAATGAGGCGTTTTGAAATGCTAAGAGGTTTCGACATTGCTAAGCTAAACTATTCATTTCTTATTCCAAAACTTTGAAAAAGATGTTTTTTCTTATGAAATTTCCTTTCAGTTTGTTTATTAACTCTTTAAGGATGATTCCTGCAGCATGTGCCGTCATTGTGTTACCAAAATGTTTTAGTAGCTTGTCACTAAAATGATACACATTTTGGGTTTCTTTCCCGACAACTAAATGACGCTTTTATAAACATGTCCAAACATTGATAGAAACGAGGCAATTCTATTATTATTTCTAGTGTCACTTTAAAGTAATATTCGTCGTTAAAGGGGTTAATTTCTCCCTTTGCTCACAGATCCAGAAGAAAATAGGGTCAGAGTTACTCAACTTCATATTGTCCATGAATACTATCACACCATGGGTGGCATTGATCGTTCTGACCAAAATATAAACAAACCCATGCCACATCTCAATCAAGGGCAAGGAGTGGTCCTCTCCTTGCAAACCGCGAGGGTGGACATTGTAGAACAAATTTCATGGCATCTTCATCGTATGAATAAGGGTCAACCTGATCTAGGGGTCTTCACGGGAACGAGTAAGCCCGTAAGCCCGTGCCCGGCTCGGCCCATGGGCTGGGTATGAGCTTGTTGAAAGCATGGCTGACACGGGCCAGGTATGGGCTGGAAATATAGCTTTGGGGTACGTGCCTGAGTGGGTATGAGCTTCATCTTTTTTACAAATGTGTAATGAATGATAAAAAATAAAAATAAAATTAACTTAAAATATTTGTAAATGTTTTCGAAGTTGCTAACATTAATTTTATAGTTGTTGTTTTTTATCATACTCAATTTCAAGTCATACACCTACAGGGTGTCCCATAAATCCGGTCTCATAGGAAAATTTATTTTAAATTAAATTAACAAAAGTTATACATTAGAATTAAAACAAATCTTCAAATTGATGTCTTGTTTTGGGACCCTTTTTTTTGGTTGCAGGTAGAATAACAAGCAATGGCTAATATGAAAGTGAGTTACACTCCTCAGGAAAAGGCGTCCGGATACCCACCGATACGGGCTGGGCCGGGCCTGAAAAAGTAGGCCTGGGCAGACTTCTAACCCCTGATCATTTGGCCTTTCGTTGCCTCATTGCAACTGCGTTGATGGATACCATGGGCATAAAACGATGGCAATCGGAGGACACTCCTCATGAAATGAACCCAGTGATTCGCGCTTCGACCGTTTCGATCAGCAGATAGTGATACCGTAAGGAAAGAAAATAACATGTACACTACGTAGCGCACTACAGATGTACAGATGTTGGAGTTCACTGATTTGCTTTAGGCTATAAGAAGTCAAAAGAAACTGTAAACTTTAATCAATGTGAGAATTTTTTCTACAAAAACAATTTATTGAGACAGTGCATATATATATATATATATATATATATATATATACCGGGTGAGCAGCGAAAAGTCCCTGTGCACCTTCCACTTCCAACACAGTGCAGGTACAGGTTCATTACACGTCTTGCAGGTGCAAAGGGACTTTTCGTTCACCCCATATATATATATATATATACACATTTAACTGCAAACACGCAGTATAATTAACGTAAAGAACGACGCTTGTATAGGAGAATATTCCGCGCAAGATGAGAGAGAGAGAACGAAAAAAATGAAAAAATGAGGTAACCACCCGGGAATCGAACCCGGGATCTTCCGATTGCCGGTCAGATATGATAACCATTACACCATGGGCCTCACTCATTCAAATGCCGTAATTCTTCTACATACGCGCAGAAACCAATGCCCCAAGGGGGCACCTCCCGCATGCCGTACATTATATACATTTAACTGCAAACACGCAGTATAATTAACGTAAAGAACGACGCTTGTATAGGAGAATATTCCGCGCAAGATGAGAGAGAGAGAAGAATTACGGTAGTTGAGTGAGTGAGGCCTATGGTGTAATGGTTATCATATCTGACCGGCAATCGGAAGATCCCGGGTTCGATTCCCGGGTGGTTACCTCATTTTTTCATTTGTTTCGTTCTCTCTCTCTCATCTTGCGCGGAATATTCTCCTATACAAGCGTCGTTCTTTACGTTATATATATATATATATATATATATATATATATATATATATGTGTGTGTGTGTGTGTGAACGTAGCCCGGATTGAATGAAACCCCATCGATTGTAAACCTGCAGGCGGAGTAGGTGGGTGGATGTATGAAGAAAGGATGCAACTGTATCACTCATTTCACTAAAACTTCCAAAAATATGTGTTATTTATAATAATGTTAGCTTCACAAGCTTTATTAAGCTTGAGTAAAAATCTTGTTTCCAGCTACTTCTATGACTTCTTTATGGTGTTGGCGCTAGTCCGATTAGTATTCATAGAAATGAGTTCTTCTCTCGGTCTTATATGGGAGTTGGCACATTCCCCTTTTTCAAAGGGGGGAGAATGAAGTAATTCCCCTCTAGGGAATATAATGAATATATTATGATCACGGTTCTTGTACTTTTTAACTGATTGGATGCGTTCTGCCTTTAAGACTGAACCTATAGGTTTTTTTTTTTTTTTGCAGGAATCTTATGGGCCTACGATGTTATTCTCGTGAACGGAAATTATCAAGAATAAGTTCCCCTCCAACTACATACATACATACATACATACAAAAATCTCTTTTCCTAAGGATTTGGGGTGAGAAGGCAAAAAAACAACCCGGATGTAAAGTACGGAAGTTAGTGAAAAGGAAAAAATGCGGAAAGTAAGAGGTACACATGTATTCACACAGGCTTCCTGGTACACCAGCGACCCCTCACTCAACACGACAAAATTCTACACCTGTAGCGCTTCTTACGCCGTGTGTAGTGGCGCCGTGTGTAGTGGCACCAACCTACAATATTAAAAATTATTTCAGTTTTTCAATTATATATATATATATATATATATATATATCCTTGACCATATATAAATAAATATATATATATATAAAGGGTGATTAAAAAATGTTAACACTTGTATGGATTTTTCTGTTACAGGGTTTTGAAGATTAAAGAGTGCTGAATAAGCATTTAAAATGGCAACAAGGCTGAGTTTGGAGAAAAGAAGGAATGTTTCAGCCTCGATGGAGGTGTATCAGTCTTCCGCGCAGTCCTACAAAACACAAAAAAAAAAAATGTTTACAAAAAAAAAATTGGAAATAAAAAATAAAAACCTCAAAAAGGTGTTAACATTTTTTGAATCACCCTCTCTCTCTCTCTCTCTCTCTCTCTCTCTCTCTCTCTCTCTCTCTATATATATATATATATATATATATATATATATATATTAGTGATGTAGGTCACATCCGCATCCGCATCCGCGGAACATCCGCACATTTTCTCGCATCCGCATCCGCGTCCGCATCCGCACTTTGGACTGCGGATGTCGTGCGGATGTGGACCGTTGAGATAAAACGTCATTAATAAGCGGAAATTATCAAATTCTACTATATTAATAGAACTAGTTCATTGTGCGCAAAAGTGATGCAAGCGACAAGACGAGAGGCTGTTCTTGTATGAAGTTACTCTCTTGCAACCTACTTAGATCCACGTTACAAAGCTAAGTTATTTTCACCTAGTACATTAGAACGAGTTAAATCATCACTTGGCAAAGCAGTTGAAGAGCTTCAATCTCTTGAATCTGTCGCTTCGCCACCCACCAAAAGAATAAAAGTTTCAGTGACAGAACCAACACCTTCAACGAGCAAATCTATCACAGAATCTGTCTCTCAGTTTCTTGAGTCAAGCAGCAATGACGAGACCTACGCGATGTCAAAAGATGTAGTAAAAATGATCGAGAGCTATCACCAAGAAAAACGTCTGGCTGCACGTGACAATCCTATTAGTTGGTGGAAAAATACGCAGAATATCTATCCATACTTGAGTAAACTTGCAAGGAAACATTTAGCCTGTCCTCCAACAAACGTACCAAGCGAGAGATTATTTAGCAGTGCTGGATTAATATATGATGAAAAGAGAAACAGACTGGCAGCAGAAAAGGCAGAAAAATTAATGTTCCTTAAGCATAACCTTCCTATAATTAAGTTTGAACATTAAACGATGAACATCTTAGTTTACTTTATTTTAATTACTCATTTATAAATATGCCTAATAAAACTTTAAACTTAATATAAATAGTTATCAAGCTAATTAAAGATCTCTTTCTATAAGGGTGGAGGAGGTTGGGGAAAGAGGTCGGTGGGGTGCATTTGAGTTGGGTTCACGTCCCGCATCCTGGTAACACAATTATGGTTTCTAATTGTGGCTGAAACTCAACAAAATATAACGAATTTATTTGCAGACGAATTCACTAATTGATTTCTATATTAGTTAGATGCTTGCTATTATTTTATATGTTCAGGGAAAAGTACAGCAATTATTGTACAATTAATCAATTATACTACATTATAGCTACAGCTCTCTCTATATAATAACTTATTATATACGTTAAACACAACAAATCTCGAATATATCCTAAAAAATAACGAAAATGTAGACATCCGCATCCGCATCCGCATCCGCGGATGTTGAAATCAAACATCCTCATCCGCATCCGCATCCGCGGATGTGAAAAGAATGACATCCGCTACATCACTAATATATAGGGTGAACCAAATGTAGGTGGACAGTAAATGATAACGTTTATTTTGAGAATACATATTTAATTTTTTGTATACTATAATACAAAATAAAATTTAAATAAATTTAGTTATAATTTAATATAATAAAACACAAACACCATAGTTATAAAGAACACCATATTTAATATAATATAACACAAACCGTATTCAACCTACTGTCCACCTACTTTTGGTTCACCGTGTATATGATGAATAAAACCACGAAGGAAAGGAAACACAAAATGGTGCTCAAGCGCTGAGGATGTCATTAGACGAAAGCGCTTGAGCACCATTTTGTGTTTCCTTTCCTTCGTGGTTTTATTCATCATAAATATTTTTCACGTGTTACTTACGTGAAATAATTTTCATATATATATATATATAACTAAAATATTTTATATTTTTAATTTAAAATTTTTATTATTTTTTTAAAATTTTTTGGCACTTTCATGGTGAAACTATTTAAACTAAAAAAAGAGGTACGAAATTCAATACGTCGACAGCAAATCATTTACCGAAAAGAAGTTTGCAGGTTTCGTGCGACTTTTTCAGCCCAAACGTAAAAAAAAGTTTGGTGTCATTGAAAATCTTTTGGCCAAAAGCTGTGTTTGGCTCTAATTAGTTTTTGGTGATGCTTTCTTTTAAAGTCTAAGGCAATTGAAAGGGGAAGCCTTTTAAATATAAATTTAATGTCATTTAATGTGTGTGTGTGTGTGTGTGCGTGTGTGTTGGGGTATGTGGGTGTGGGTGGGTGTATGTGGGTGTTTATTAAAAAATACTGAAATAATTTTAATACTGAAAGATGCATATATATATATATATATATATATATAATAGTTTCTTTATGCAGGAAGGAGGGGCCAAGGGCGAGCGCCCGCAAAAATGCCTCCTCCGTAGAAGTAGGAGAGAGCCGAAATCAAGGCCTCCGAGGCTCAATAATGCCATATTTTTTCATATATAAATTTTCAAAAAGATAGGTGGAATTCTCACAGGGTAGATGAGACACGGAGAAAAGTATCAGCTAAGGAGGACAGTGACAGGAGAAACGGGAGTTCCAGCATTCCCTGTCACCTGCCTAACGTCCCTCCCGGAGTATTTTCCTGGTCGATTGGTGTCTACAATATTCTCGTTCAATTTGTGCACCTTATCAATTACATAAACTAACTATGAGTATGATTAAGGTTGTTTAACAAACCTTCGTAACATCTAAGATTATATGACAGAAGAAACCTACAGCTTAACGTGGAATCTGAGCCACGGGTCGATACATCATCTGAACCCGAAGGATGGTCACCCATCCAAGTACTACTCAGATCCAACATCGCTCAACTTCATTGATGTAAAGGAAAGCGGTGCTGCGACATAGCCATGCCGTACTATCCCTCTATGACTGAGAGAGGATCTAATGGCACTGAGTGCCAAAATAAAGCAAGTTACTCAGTCTTGTTTTTGTGAGGGATTTAGTGAAGAGACTGACCAGTTTTTTACTAAAATTTCAGTAAAAGGAACTAGTTTTTCACAAAAAAAAATTATTGTGTTGAAACCTATTTATTGTATGTACTAGGCCTATTTTTATTATCATTCATATAGGCCCCATAGTACCGTCAGCGTAGAGACTATCTTGCATTAGTTTAACGCAGTGATTCCCAATGTTTTCTGGCCCAAGGCACTCCAGTGTAATTTTTTTCCTTTCGCGGCACCCTGGAGGATTTTAATCTTTCACATCATCCAATTCATATAAACACACACACACACACACAACAACAACAACACCACGTAACTACAAAGTAAGCTTATTGAGTTTCCGTATTGACAGAATAAACTGCAAATATTTGGTTTAATTTCAAATTTCCAACTTTTTTCTTCTTTATTTTACGAAATTTCGTGGCACTGGTTGAAAATACTGCTCCAAAGTAATAAATCCTTTACAGGCTGTTGAATCATTATACTTATTGTTTATTGATGAGTTATATTCCATCAACTGTGAATTAAAAATATTCAGTCCATTACAGCAAATACTTCCAGCAACCCTTAACGACTCTTTTTGTCCTGCAGTAAATCTAATTTAACCCAATGAAATACTTTCGTTTCAGCTATCCTTACGTACTTTCAGCCTATGTTAACATATTCTTAACTTACGTTAACATATTATGGATATACTTCATAATGTGCTAACATGAAAATATTTGAAAATGTGACAAGACAGAGTGTCATGTTTGGGAGAAATGTTACCAACTTGCGGAATTCCACATTTTGCTTGCATGATGGTCACGAGTGAGAGAACATTAATTGCGTTATAAATTTGAAACAATATGTCCCTGTCTGAAAACCGGAAGTTTCGAAACGATCTAATTGTACCGACGAAGGAGACATTATACGAATTAAGAACGCGGTGTCAGCTATTTCAGTGACATCTCGGCAGTCGTTAGAAGTATAAAAATGTTTCCCCTCCATAAGTTCGCGTATTCTCGAGAGGTCAACTGGGAATAATTTTTCTCTCTAATTTAAAGGATCTCTGCCCAGAGATGGCAGTTATGAGATGCCAGTTAGGGGTTTTTTTTTCTGTCTTAGCGGAGACCCCTGTATACTGGTATAATATCAATAGGTTAAACTGACATTAAAAAACATTTGTATTGACATAAGAGTCATTCCGTTAACATACTGTAATTTTTAAAGTGTGTTTAAAAAACACAGTATAAAATGTTTTCATCAAATAGTAATTTTGGAAATTCTGAATGCATCCGAGAAACAGAAAGCAAAAAAGAAGAGGACATACGCAGTCATGAGACAGCGCCATCTGTCGGACAGAATTTCAATAATTTGATTTCCAGTTATTATACGTCATATAATATCTTTGCTTCTGTAATTCCATCAAACGTACTGTGAAGGAAGAATATATATATATATATATAACCTTTGGTTAGCTTCCGCCCGAATTGTTCATTCTGACGAAGGTCAAGTTTTTCACTCCACCTTAGACCTACAGTTTAACGTGAAATCCGAACCACGCCCCATTAGCAGCCCAGCGTCTTAACCACTAGGCCACCTAGGGTACCCATTTATCTACCAACCACTTTCTTTACTGTGTGGAAGGATGAACAGCTGGGTTTTGCTGCGCACCGGCTGCCTTCGGGTCTCGAACCCGGGGCCAATGGATTCGTAGTCAGCGACGCTAACCACTACACCACCGAAGCGCATATATATATATATATATATATATATATATATATATTGGTGTTCGTAAGTATTCGTACAGATAAATATTTCAGTTATATTCGCTCTTATCTTTTGTATCATGCATAAGATAGTTATGAAAAGTTTAACGTCCATTTGGAAAAAATTAACAAATAAATAAATTAGTTTAACTCCAACATGTTTTGATGTAAAAAACATCAAAGAATTTGAGGAAACTAAAAAAGTTAAAATGCAAAAGTTTTCGTACATTTATTTACAAAATTATTTAATACTTTGTGTGTCCACCTTCGTTTGAAGAATTTAAAATTTTTATCGGTAGTTGGCTGTTTATTGATTAGAGACTGTTGGCAATTCTGAGTTCTGGAATTTTCTCTGTGAATCTTCACGGAAGACGGATGACTGTACAAATCATTAATAAGCAATGGTTCGTCTTGGTAAAGAGCTGTCTACAGATCTTAAGAGATCTGTTATTGCTTCACACGAGTCTGGAAAGAGTTATAGGAAGATAGGAGGAGAACTTCGAATTACATTTACGACCATTGCTGCAGTTATAAAGAAAGAAAAAGGTTTTGGAACAATCAAAACTCTATCAAGTTGTGGACGACGTTGCAAGATTTCAGAACGTACAGCTAGATGGATTGAAAGAATGGCTGCTGCGAATCCACGATTGACTGCAGGTGATATTTACAAAATATTAATACTGTCTAAGATCGATGTCCATCCTTCTACTGTACGTCGTACATTGAGAAAGAATGGTCTGTATGGAAGAGTTGCACGAAGAAAATCTCTGCTACGAAAAGTGGACAAAGAAGCTCGTTTAAAGTACGACAAGGATCACCAAAATGATGGATTTGCATTCTGGAAGAAAGTTCTTTGGACAGACGAGACCAAAATTGAATTATTCAGGAACAACGAGCAACGGTATTTTTGGCGAAAATCAAATAGTGCATTCGAAAAAAAAAACATCCTTCCTACGGTTAAACATGGTGATGGAAGTTTGTTTTTTGGGGGGATGCTTTAGTGCTTCTGGTCCAGGAAAGCTTGTTGTTATCAATGAAATCTTGATTTCGAAGAAATATCAGGAAATTTTAGAAGAAAATGTATTGCCTTCCGTTCGGGAGTTGCGAATGGCTCGCAGTTGGGTACTACAACAAGAAAATTACCAAAAACATAAAATTAAGAGCACCACGAAATGGATTCAACAGAAGAATTTGAAGCTTCTCGAGTGGTCCAATCAAAGCCCAGATCTCAATTTAATTGAAAATTCATGATTTCATTTAAAAAAAAAAAATATCCGTAAGAGAAACCCTTCGAATCTGAATTAATTACAACAATTTTCTTTAGAAGAATGGACTAAAATTTCTATTGAGGGATGTCGAAATCTGATAGAAAAATACCCAAAACGAATCACTGAAGTCATTCAAGGAAAAAGTGGCCACGCAAAGTATTAAATAATTTTGGAAATAAATATACGAAAATTTTTTCATTTTAACATTTTTTTATATTCCTAAAATTCTTTGATGTTTTACATTACGTGTTGGCAGGGCCTATGAGAGGGGGGGGGGGGGGCTAGGAGAGCCATTTGGCTGGCTCATGCTTAAGGGAGGGCCTCAAATTTAGAAACTTTCAGGTTTGAATATAATGTTTTGCAGTGAAAGTAATAATTGGGTTAGCTATGGGCTTCAAAAGCTGGAAGTAGCTCGGGCCTCTCTGGACCTCTGAGAGGGCCTGCGTGTTGGAGTTAAACTAATTTCTTTATTTGTAAAAATTTTTCAAGCGAACGATAAACTTTTCATAACTATCGTATGTACGATACAAAAAGACAAGGACGAATATAACTAAAATATTTCTCTGTACGAATACTCTCGAACCCCGTTAATTCGCACTCCGTTATTTTGTACTTCGGGTTAATTCGTACATTTTTTCGACCTTTCGAAATATCCGAGGAATATTCCCAGATATTCCCAGATGTTCCCTAACATGTACAAAATAACGTGCAGTAAAATATAAAAAAATACATGTGATGTTTAGTGATGTTTAGTGATGTTGTGAATGTGATGTTGTGATGTTTAGTGTTCGTGTCTGGAATCTGAAATTAATTTGTGGCTATTCGGAATAAGATAGTTACCACCACTACGACGCGTCGTAAGACCAATAACTAAACTAAACATTGGATCACCTGAAGATCAGGGCCCCCAGCCTTCTTTAGTTAGCTTTATAAGGCTAACTAACGATAATATCACGACCTAACCTAACCACTCGTCAAGGGCGTACAGTTGACCTAACGATTGGTTACGATAGGTCGTGATATTTTCGTTAGTTAGCCTTATAAGGCTAACTAAAGAAGGCTGGGACCCTGACTTCAGGTGATCCTAAACATTAATAATGTACGTACCTACTGTACAGTATTACAGTAATAATACTGTAAAGTATTACAGTAATAATGCTATACAGTATTACAGTAATAATACTGTACAGTATTACAGTAATAATATTGTACAATATTACTATTACTGTTGTGAAGAAATAGTTTACAAACTTTGCAATTAATTTGTACAGTACAGTGTAGTTACTGGAGAGTAAACTTAAGAAATACACCACATATTCATATAAAATATTAAAATACCCAACAAAGTTGGTGTACAAATACTTCGATACTTCGTACAAAAGTTCGAAATATCCAACTAATTTCATACTCTCCGGTTAATTCGTACCTTCCAGATTGTTCGACAAAGGTAGAAACCCCCCGAAAAAGTCGAATTGACGGGGCTAGGGTATACTTATGAGCGCTACTGTACTGTACATATATAGTTGAATTTATGTTTTGGTCATTACATAATTGACGAGAAGCTAGAACTAACTCTTAACTCTAATAAAGAAGATTAGGATTAAATTTTTTTTTAATCCTACTTTTATATTTCATTAATTAACTTTATATTTGAATTAATTTTAATGTAACATTTATTAATTAAATAGAAATTGTAATTTTTGTAAAACCTGTTCTATCTTTTAATTAATTGTTGATATAAATGGCACTTTAAATGATTTTTAGAAAGGTTCATTCGTAAATGTATTTAATATAATAATCAAGAGTGCCAGAAACTGGCACTGTGCTCAGGGTCAGACCAATGTAATCCATTGTGTTAATTTCTGTACGGGTTATTATTCAATATCATCATCATCAGAATTTGAACCCCGACGTCAGTGTATTCACTTCGCTTAAAGGGAAATGGTGTTCGTTATCTCCCTTGGTTACGAGCGCTGGTTACAAAGGTATCTGCTCTCTATGTTTATATGTATACAGGGGGTACCAAAATGTTGCGTGTCTAAATTAAATGTATATAATTTCTTGAATATTAGATTTATAGCAATCGTTTAGGACTTATTTTAAAGCTTGAAGCTCTTTTGAATGATATACAAGACATTTCTCCACAATTTAATATTTTCCTCAATTTAGCAAACAATTTTAACAAGAACGATAAAAATATCTGGGAAACGCCGGTAGAAGAGGAGAGATTGTGCAATGCTTTCCCCGAGAGCAAAGATATTTTAAAAACGTTTAAAAGTTACAGCGTACCTGAAAAGTCTAGATCATTTAGACATTCAGTATTTGCTGGAGGTGTTTGTGATTTTTGGAGGCAAATAGAAATGATAAAAGGCAGTTAGATATGCATTTAAAAACAATAAACGTCAAAAGTCTTACGTCTTAGTTGATGATATACAATATTAACTCGTACTTCGCAATACATAGAGGTGATATTTATACTGTTATTTTTACCCTTCGTTTTCGAAATTTGTAACGATTTCTGGCAATCCTATTGTTGAGCGCAGTAAGCATGACCTCATATCTCCTACCGGCGTTTCCCAGATTTTTTTTTTTATCGTGATCTACGTTGTCGTGATAATTTGCTAGGGTGAGAGAAGCATCAAAGTGTGGCGAAATGTTTTGTATAACTCGAACGAGGAAACTTCAGGCTTTAAAATAATTCTTACTCGGTAGCTGCGCAAGTTTTGGAACACCCTGTATATATATATATATATATATATATATATATATAATATATATATATATGGCACATTAAAGTAGAGTCTGTGAATTTTAGGAGTGTGGAATACCTTTCTTATTGGGTGCTTCTATGTGTATGGCGCCTGCTTATGCCATCTGCTTATACCGCCTCTTTATGCCATCTGTTTATACCATCTGTTTATGCCATCTGTTGCAATAAAAACTCCATAAAATAAATGTAGACAATGAAAGTGAACTTGTTATTAAACTGTATATTGTTTAAAATAGAGAGAGAGAGAGAGAGAGAGAGAGAGAGAGGAACATTTACGTTCACAGTTACGACAAAGAATCAAAAACCAAATTTTTTTAAATTAAAAAAGATTTCCGTATCGTAAAATCTGCGCAAAAATCCCATTTTGAACAATGTAAATGTGATTCTATTTTGGTCATTTAATTTCGAGTATTAATTTCATTGTTTTGGTCACGAATGTATTTGTGACCAGAAATGTTTTTTCGTGATCCATTATTTACATTTTTTTTGTCACATTAAAAAATCACATTTTTTGTCACATTAAAAAATCACATTTTTTGTCACATTCAAAAATCACATTTGTGACAATAAATTATTCTAATAAATCTTAAGAGTTAACTTTAAGTGCTGATAATTATATATATATATATATACATATTTTTTTTTTAATTGGGATTGTTTAACCTCCTTCGCAACATCTACGGTCATATGACGGAGGGGACCTACAGATTTACGTGGGATCCAAACCACGAGTCGCTACATAATCTGGGCGCAGAGGACGGTCTCCCATCCAACTACTACCCTGGCCCAATGTCGCTTAACTTCGCTGATCTCCGGGAAGCGGTGTTACGACATCGGCCACGACGTAGCCCATATATATATATACGAGTATTAACGAAATAGCTACTCTGTCTTTTAAGGTACTAGTGATAAATATAATATAATATAATGGAATATAGTAATATAATATAATAATGTAAGGTAATATACTGTAATATAATATAATATAATATTTCAGACCAGTAAAGACCCTAGGATCTACTCATGGCAAGTCTATCTAACCGTGTTCATAATTGTGTACTGCGCATGTCCTCCGCGATATAATATAATATAATATATATAAAATATAATACAATACAGTGTGATACTAAAATCCAAGGCACTAATGATGATGAGGAGGAGGAGGATGAGAAAAAAGAATACCAAATTGGAAAATTCTTGTTGTGGTAATAATATTAACGTAAAAAAACGGGTTTTCCCTACTTTTCAAGGTCATCTGGTTAAGTAATATTCTCTCTGAAGAAAGACAACGCACACACTGTGCAATTATTTTTATGCCTTAGTTCAGGCGTAAAAAAAGAAAACTGTCTTAATGAAGTTTTGGTAATTATTGTGATTTAAATTGATGCCATTTTGGTTACCCTCCGCATATCTAATATACTGTTTCAGAAATGAAGCCTTATATATATATATATATATATATATATATATATATATATATATGTAACAGTTTTTTTGCGCACACCTACAGGAGGTCGCTACAATTGGTGTAGAACAATGTGGTTTTCACCATTCGATGCGTCTTTTTATTGTGCAGTGCCCATGCTAAAAAAAAATTCTATAACATAAATCCCTCCCCCCCTGTACAGTTCTTCCCATTTCTTCATTTTTAATCATAATTTTGGCACAAAATGGGGGAGGGGTGGGGTAATGGGGGAGTGGGTGGGGTTAATGGGGAAACTCAGAAAAATAGATGCGATATAATTATATATGTAACCAAAAAAAAATTAAAGTAAATCCTTTGCAAGGTGCCAGCCCCCTTAAAAAAAAAATTAAAGTAAATCCTTTGCAAGGTGCCAGCCCCCTTCCCCCCTTGGGGGTAATGGGGGAAGGGTGGGGGTAAATGGGGGAGAGGGGTGGGGGAGGGGGTATTGGGGGAGAGGGGTTGGGTAATGGGGGAGGGGGTGGGGTTAATGGGGAAACTCAGAAAAAAAAATGATAACCAACATCGATTCCGGTCAGGAAGATCATGCTTATCACAACTAATGGAACACTATAACAATATTATTGATGCACTCGAAACAATGAAAACTATGATTTGGCGGGCCGCAGGGCCCACAATTACTGTCGGTTCAGTTATTTGGTCAATAAAACTATAGAAATGAACGTAGTCATGAAAATCTTAGGCTTCAAATCCGAGCTCATTGTATTAAGATTTGTGAAGCTTTAGATTTTCATGGTTGCGTTCTTTTCTGTAGTTTTATTGAATGAATAATTGGTTTGCCAGTAACTGGAAGGCCGCAGGCACCCCAGTTACTGAGGCCCAAGGTGAGAGGAATAGGAATGATATCCAGATAAAGGGCTACTGATGTTCAAAATAAAATACGCCGTAGGCCCACAATTCAGCCGAAGCACCGCAGATCTAGCAAAATCGGCGCGCAGCGCCGACCTTTTGCTAGTGAGGGTACTGTTTCTATGCCTTCTTCAAATAAGGCGTAAGAAAAATGTTCTCAAGTTAAGTCGTGCTAGTAATTGAATTCTTAACGAAAAGGCTTTTTCCTCACGCCCTTACTAAGGCATAGAAACATACAGAAAATGCAGTAGACAGAATTCTAATGAATTTTAGAATATATATTATATATATATATTTATTTTTTTATTTTTTTTTATTTTTAAGGTGGTCCAAAATTATACAGTAAATTTTAAAAGTATCCGAATCTTAAGTCTTACCCTCGGAAATTGTTACCTGTATTAAAAAACGTTACTGACCAAAACTTATCAAAATTAATAAATATTTAGTGGTGCCACACTCGACTTTAAATTTTTTAATTTTCTTGTTTCAAAATTCTTTGAATTCATATTAAAAAATTTCTTTAGTTTATCGCAGTCCCCCTCCATATTCAATTATAATGGAGTATTAACCACTCAGAGGTGGGGGTCTCATGGGTGCCCATCTCCCACTCATTGTTGCCGCGTTCGCAGTTCCTGCTTCAAGTTTGATTTTTTTACATTAGGAAACTGCAGGCGATGTTGCTCCACTACTTGCAGGAGAAACTGCTTTTGACTTTCATTCTTAGTGAGCTGTGCATTGAAATTTTTTATTAATGCTATTCCTCTTTCGGAGTTATCATTTGTTACCATCAGTGACTTGACATACTCAAGGGCCATTTGATAATCTTGTCTGTTCTTCCAGTTTGTTGGATCATCCTCAAGAAAGGCTATTGGGAGTCCGAGCTTAGTGAAAAATAGTCGAGACGAGCTAGTAACAAAGCTGGCTACTGTCTTGTTTTGAATATCGTTGGCAGAAAGATTCAAATTTATTCTTTTGGGCGGATGTTTAGATCCCCTTATGTCGAGTGCCTTTACCATGTCTCTTTTAACATCAGTGGAAATATCTTCATCAAAGAATGAAAGTGAAATAAGAAATTCACTTAGGTACCAAAGATGGCGAGAAAGTGCTTGAGATGCTGCAGAAGCAATGCTTTTGTCTTCGTATACTAGCAGCAGTTTTAGTAGCGAAAGATCATTGGCAGGGGCAGAAGTAGCGATAGGTGCAGAAAACCATGCAGGAACATAGTGTCTAATGGCAGATTGTGCAAAACGTTTTATTCCACTTTGTTCCTTTAGAGTCATTTTAAACTGTGAGCGGAAAAGATTCATTTTTATTGCATAGATTATGCGAGACATCCACCTGGCACGATGCAAAGCACCTGGCTTTAGAAATTTGACTCCACGTGGTGGTACATCTCCTAGATAGATGATTGTAAGTTCCACGACCTCTCTGTAATCATCTCGGATTTGTGTGGAGGTTAGATGTTTCTTACAAATAACAAGCAGTTCATCACGTCCTGGAGTATCAGGAAAGGTTTCAAAATTTTGTTTATTGATGGAGTTCCAGGCAGACTTAAAGCGTTTGAATATCGGAATATCAGGTCCACTACTGGCGGAACAAAGACATACCTCAAAAACATTGGATGCAATAAGTTCAATTATATGGTGCAGGCATGCAATATTTAGTAAGTCTTCTCCAAGCTTTTGTTCTATTTGTGCAGTAGCTCCCTTTTTAGGACCCGTATTCGTGGCAGTTGTGTCAAAGCGCATACCTTTAATGCGATCAATTAAGTTCCAGTCCTTTAAACATTCGACAACAGCTGTTGCAATGTCTATTCCTGTGCCAGACTCGAGTTTGGGTACTGCAAGCAACTTTGATTTGCCTCCTCCTGACACCAACACTGCTAATCTTTCAACTTTTTCATTTCCAGTTAAATCGATTAGCATTTTTCCATCCCAATGCACCATTAAAGAACATTCAGGATTAAAGGATTCTTTTAAATCTTTTGCGATTTTCTCACGTACATCCATTCTCTTTCGACGAACTGTACTTCTGCTTATGGACAAGTCATCAAGATCATGATCTAATGCAGAGGCAGCGGCTGATAGCACATATACGGCCTGTCTATCAGAAATATTCGATCTATCCAGTGCAACTGCAACGTCTCGTGTTACACGTTCCTTCTTACTTGGTTTGCTAGGAACCTTCTTGCCTGCATTATTTTTGATGCCGTGTTAGTTTTACGCAACATTGTTTCATCTTCACTACTCATGCTCATTGTTTCATCTTCACTACTCATGCTCATTGTTTCATCTTCACTACTCATGCTACTTGATGAAGTCAATTTGGCAGACTTTGTTTCTTCCTCCTTTCTCTTACTTCTTTAGCTGACTCTCTCTTCCTTTTACGATCTTCTTTCTCTGATAATGCTTTGTCAACGTTAGCCATATATCCTTTTTCTTCCCTTCTGTTTTTGAGCTTGGAGGAATTCCCTGTCTTCTTTAATCTTGATCATCTCGTGCGCTTTTTGGTGAGCAATATCAAAAAGATCGTTTAAACTGTCCTGAAACAAAGTTTGTGTCATTAAACTCAATCATAAAAGATATAAAGCAACTGAGAAAAACGGTGTGTATGAGAAAAAGCATTTAAATATGGGATATGTTTCACACTGCAGCACAGTAAATGAGCTTCAAGTGCTCTTGAAAGTTTCATCCTTAATGAAACTAGGTCACCACAGGCAGAAAGGAATATTAGAGAGAGAAAGAATAGAAACTAAAGCAAATAACAAAGTATATTGAGGAAAAAGGTTTAGTTGTTATCAAAATTTAACAGATCATAAAGATGTTTCAGAATAAATGAGGAGAAAAGGAAAAAGAAGACATTTGCAGAGGACCTATCAAAACTGTACAGGGAGTTCACAAAGGATAAACTGAAGTTACAACACCCCTTCAAATAGAATTAGTCAAGCAGTTCTGATATGATAGTGTCCTTGTAGCTGTGTATAACTTTGTATCTTTTGGATTAAATTTATATTTGATGATGATGGCCTATTTTGAGTTTTAGTAGGAGGGTTCCTGCAAACTCTACGGCAGGCTTTGCTTGGCCCAGGTCAATCTTTCTGTTTAGGGTGTAGGACTGTAGGCCATTTACCAAATGCTCACTTTCAAATGTTCTGCCTCCAATGAACACTTTCTTTAGTGTATGTTGGGTGGAAGATTCTGTAAAGAGATATTTTTATAAACATTGGTTAATTATCCAATATTAAATGTTTCCTCTATATTATCATCGCTGCGGTGTTCTTCAATTATTATAAGTTATATATGTAATATAAAATGAGTATAACCCTAACGCATGAACAGGGCCAAATCAAAATAGAGCATGTTCACGTGAACTAAATACTGATGAAATTGCTGTAAAGGAGTGTACTATAATAAAATTTCTTGGTGTAATACGAGATAAGAATTTGCAGTGGAATAATCATGTAAATTACATATAAAAAATTATTTGGAGCAGCATTGCTTGATATATTTAAACATAGACATGTAATCACCAAACAGGTTTAATTAACTCTATCATACTCTTGTTGTTGTTCCTTGGATATACTGCACCCTTGTTTGGGGAAATTCTGCTAACAACACTTTAAGAGTCACAAAATATCTGTTTACCTATTGTTAGTTAATGATTTTGTTCTTACACTTGTACCTAAATAAAAATAAAATGTGTCAGTTCGATTACATCTTTGAGCTTTAGTAGTTTTAGCTCTTTGAATAATGCACTAGAATGCAATGCTGGGCAACCGCACACCAAATGGGAGGTTCGCACCCGCACCTCCGCACCCGCACTTTAGCCTCTACCGCACCCGCACTTCCGCACACCTCTAAGTTTTCGCACTTCCGCACAACCGCACCCGCACCCGCACCCTATTTACATATATAAAGTTTTATCGCAAGGAAATATATAAGTTTCCATTAATATATTAATACTTTTATAAACTTTTATTTAATATTTAATTGTGAAAATAAAGTTTTAATACAATAAAGTCATTTTTTTGTTATGAGAGGTCAGAAAATTACTAGAATACACTGTACTCACTGTCCCCAAAAAACGGGTGTGCGGACCAATCCGCACACCTTCCGCACCCGCACCTCCGCACCTTTTTACCGAGGTGACCGCACACCGCACCTCCGCACACCATTTCGCACTTCCGCGCAGTGCGAATGTGCGGAGGTGCGGAAGGTGTGCGGAACTTGCCCAGCTCTGCTAGAATGATCATGGAAATTGGAATCAGATAACCTTATTGCTCGTTTTTGGATGAAAGACTGTTTAAACAATCCACTCAAATCAGACTAGAAATAGATTAAAAACAGGTTATTCCTCAATTTAGATTTTCATTTTAAAAATTATCAATTTTCATTGGACTGAAAGTGAAATGATTTACATGAGCTGATGTAAAATGTAATGTGAGTAAACTTGTTTGAAAATAAGTTGAAATCTCGATTAATAATGGAATATTACTAAAAATGTAGGATTAAATGTACATTACTCGTTCATTTGTTGCGTCTAATACTGCATTGATTTCTTTGTATAATATTCATATATCTTCAATGACGACTTTATTTATAATGTAATAATAACTTACTGTAATTAACAGTTCTTAGTCATGATTCTATATTATTAATAATAATAATAACCGTTTTATTTTTAATTAACAGCTCAGTAAAGCTTAAAGCTTAAAGGTCAAATAAAATAAAATAGATAGTCCAATTTCACAATTATTTATTTTGTTGTATTTACTGTAACGAGAGAAATTGCAGAATTGTATTTATTTTATTAATAATAAAGGTTATTCAATACAATAAAAAATAAAATCTCTCTCTCGCTGAGTTTCGGAGCACCGGAATTTTAATTTTTGGAGCGTTCTTCTTCTTCTTCTTCTTCTTCTTCCGCAGCTTATTATCCCATCTTTACATGGGGTCGCTGTTTTTGGTTCGTCTTCTCCACTCTCCTCCGTCGTATACCACGTCCTCCTCCAAGTCCTTCTCCCTGATGTCCGCCACTACACAGTCCCTCCATCTCGTCTTCGGTCTTCCTCTTCTTCTCCGTCCCGGCAACTCCATCTCCAGCACTCTGCGCCCCACATACTCCTCCTCTCTTCTCCTGACGTGTCCATACCACCTCAGCCTGGCCTCCTGCACCTTCTTAGATGCTTCCGCCACCTTCACTGTTCCCTTATATGCTCATTTCTGACCCTATCCCTCCTCGTCACTCCACACATCCATCTCAACATCTTCATTTCAGCCACATCGATTTTTCTTTCATTGCTCTTCTTCATTGGCACAGTCTCCATTCCATACAACATTGCCGGCCTCACCACTGTTTTGAATACCTTTCCCTTCAGTTTCACTGGGACCCTCTTATCACAGAGCACCCCTGATACGTCTCTCTAGTTCTTCCACCCCGACTGTATTCTACAGTTTATCTCTCTCTCTGCTCCCCCCCCTCTGCATCCACTGTTGACCCCAAGTATTTAGAATACTCCACCGTCTTAACACGCTCTCCACTCAATGTCACTTCCCCTCCTCGGTCCTGCTGCACATCACATCTCATATATTCGGTCTTCTTTCGCCTAATTCTCATCCCCCTACTTTCCAACGCCTCTCTCCAATTTTCCAACTGCTGCTCCACCTCCTCTTTCGTCTCCCCACTCAACACAACATCGTCTGCATACATCATGCACCACGGCGCCTCCCCTCTAATCCTGTCCGTCAACACATCGAATACCACATTGAAAAGGAAGGGACTCAAAGCTGATCCTTGGTGCAGACCAACTTCCACCCCAAAGCTCTCTGACACACCCACGCTACTCCTCACCTTAGTTGTTACTCCCCTGTACATCCCCTTGATCAGTTTAACATACTTCTCCGGTACCATCTTTTCCCTTAAGCATCTCCAAACTTCCTGCCGTGGTATCCTATCATATGCCTTCTCCAAGTCAATAAAAACCATGTGCAACGCCTTCTGCCCCTCTCTGTACCTCTCTGCCAACTGTTTCAATGCAAAAACTGCATCTGTCGTTCTCCTTCCCGGCATAAATCCAAACTGTTCCACTGACACTTCCGCTTCGTCTCTCAACCTACTCTCCACTATTCGCTCCCATATCTTCATTGTATGTGATATTAGCTTCATCCCTCTATAATTCGTGCAATCTTGTACATCTCCCTTCTCTTTGAATATAGGCACTATGATGCTGGTCCGCCACTCAGCCGGAATCACCTCCTGGTCAAACAACTTCTGCATTAGATCCCACACCAGATCCACCCCTTCATCTCCCAGTGCCTTCCATGCCTCGGCTGGTATCTCGTCTGGGCCAGTCGCTTTGTTATTTTTCATCCTATTCAGAGCACGACTCACTTCCATCCTCCCCACTTGTTCTGTCATAGCTACATTTGGTAATCCATCCTCATAGAAAGATCTTGGGTTTTCTTTATTTAATAATTCCTCAAAATATTCCTTCCATCTATCCTTTATCTCTTCATCTCTTTGCAGCACCGCCCCCTCCCTTCCCTTAATTTGTTTTACCTGTGTAAAGTCTTTTGTCGCTCTATTTCTGCTCTTAGCCAATCTGTATATCTTCTTTTGTCCTTCACGATCCTCTAAATCCTCATACATCTGCCGATATGCCTCCGCCTTTGCTCTCGCCACTGCTCTCTCTGCCTGTTTCTTTGCTTCTTTATATACCACCTTACACTCTTCACTCCTCGATTCTTCCCATAACTTCTTAGTTTCTCTCTTACTTCGTAGTGCTCTTTGGATCTCATCACTCCACCACCATCCTTCCTTATCTTCCCACACTTTACCTGATGTTTCTCCCAATATGTCTCTACCTGCCGTTCTCATGACATTCGCATTATGTACCCACCAATCCTGTACATTCTGTTCATCAACATGGATTTCACTCAACACTCTCTCTCTAAATTCCCGTTTCTTTCCCTCCTCTCTCAGTTTGTACCAACTAATTCTCCTCACTGTTGTTCCTCGGGTCTTTCTTCCTCTTTTCAACATCACATCCATGACTACCAACCGGTGTTGTGGTGTCCATGGTCTCCTGGAATAACTTTGCAGTCCCTCACCTCGGCCAATTGCGCCCTCCTATACAGTATGGAATCAATTTGCGATGTTCTGCCTCCACTCTTGTACGTAATAACATGCTCCTCCCTCTTTCTGAAAAACGTATTTACAATCGCTAGATCAAACGATACAGCCATATCCAACACTCTCTCACCGTCCACGTTTGCCTCTCCATAGCCATGACCACCGTGCACTCTGACCACTCCATCGTTATGATCACCAACGTGTCCATTCATATCCCCGCCCAACACCACTCGTTCGTCCTCGGCAATACTCTCCATTTCTTCCTCCAATAACCTCCAGAATGCTTCCTTAACGTCGTCCGGACATTCACTTTGGGGTGCGTATGCACTGATTATATTGAGTACATGTTCCCCATAATTCATTTCAAAGTCACCAGTCTATCTCCTCTTGGCTTCGCTTTACTTCCACTATGCTATCCTTCAATTCCTTCGCCAATACAATACCCACACCATTCCTTCCCTCAACCGACGCCCCACTGTAGAACAATTTATATCCCTCACTGAGTTCTCTTGCTTTGTTCCCTTGTTCTCTTGCTTTGGCGCGTTCTATATTCCGTATATACTTTTTCAATCATTGGTATAATATTATAACCATCAGCTCTTGTTGCAATTCTAGCTCTTTGCCAAAATTCAACTACCTCTATGTAAACTGCTTTAGAAGCTTCCCTTAGCGTTTTCTTTTGCTTAAGTAAATAAAAAAGACGACGGACCACATCACCTTTGGAAGGAAGTTTTCTCCCGCATATCATTTCAATTGGTTGTCCAATGAGCCATATTTCGGTATTTCTGCGAGTTTTCATTGAGGAACTTGCCATTTCTAATATGATTATTCACTAATGCAACACTGCAAACGAACTGCAATACACTGCAAACAATACACTGCAAATGACTGAAAATAATACACTGCAAAACGACAGGTTGGCAAAAGACTGAGGCTCGTGAATAAAAAATACGATTGTTATAGGAACGCCTTTTCAACACGTTTACGCAAGATGAGCACTTAATGGGAAAAGTGACAAAATCTATTTCATGGAAAAACGTGAATACTGTAGAAGTATCAACAGAACAGATGCGATTCTTGCCTCAACGTCTTCAGTACCGCTCATACAAGATGTGCTTCGGAATATTTAATCATAATAAACATACAAAAATCTATATTATGCAAAAAATGATATATATCGAAATATTTTCCGTAAAGACACAATAAATCTAAATTATGGGGAAGAAGCAAAAAAGGTTTTTAAAAACATCTAAATTCAAATGCGATGTGGCACCACTTAGAATTTTTTTATCTTATTAAAATTTTATATTTAGTTTTCTTCAACATAGGTAACAATTTTAGGGGGTAAGACCTACGAATTTTCAACATTTATTTTTTTGGACCACCCTAATATATATATATATATATATATATATATGAAAATTATTTCACGAAAGTAACACGTGAAAAATATTTACGATGAATAAAACCACGAAGGAAAGGAAACACAAAATGGTGCTCAAGCGCTTTTGAGGATGTCATTAGACGAAAGCGCTTGAGCACCATTTTGTGTTTCCTTTCCTTCGTGGTTTTATTCATCATATATATATATATATATATTATATATATGTCTGTAATGTACAGACCCCCAAACACGCCAACCTCAAAATTTTCAGATTTCATTACAGAGGTAGGAAACTTGATAAAAGATCTACACTCTCCAACCCAAATATTTTTCTCTGTGGTGATTTTAATTTCCCATTCATGAAATATAAAGGGATATGAAAAAATATATGTATACACCAGGACAAGGGGGGCACACGAGAAGACCAGGAGCAGGTAAAAATGCTACTAGCTTTAGTTGATGAATTTATGTTAACGCAAGAAATAACAGAAAACACAAGAAAAAAACAACTGCCTAGATTTGGTATTCACAAACAACAGTATCTAATTGATAATGTAGAAATATCCCCAACTATGATATCAGACCACAACATCATTGAAATAACAACTAATATAAAGGCAACAGGAAAGGAAAGAACACGCACAACAGAAAGAAGCAAATTCGAAATTTTTAATTTTCACTCCAAAGCTATAAACTGGGAAGACGTGACATCCAGCATGGAAGTAATAGATTGGAAAACCATTTTCGAGGCCAAGACAACGGAGGAGATGCTAATGACGTTAGAGGAGAAGACGTTAGAAATTGTGGAAAAACATGTCCCAAAGAAACAACAAAGAGGAAAGAGAAGCAGGTTCGAAAGACAAAAAAGGGCATTGTTCCGAAGAGAAAAAGAGTGACTGCAAAATTAAGTAATTGTAAAGATAACAACATCAGAAAAATATTAAATGATAAACTACAAAGTATCGATGTCGTCATACAGGAACTAATCGAGAAGCATACAGAAAAAGAAGATGACGCTATAGAAGCGATAAAGGCTAATTCAAAGTACTTCTATAATTTCACAAAAAGAAAGTCAAAAATCCATGCGACTATCGGACCTTTAAAAAATGAGAACAGTGATTTATCTGATGATCTAACAGAAGTATTTGAAATATTAAGAGCTCAGTACGAATCATCTTTCAGCACCCCAAAAACTGACAAATTGATATGCGATAGAAACGTGTTCTTTGAAGAAGAACCACAAGGGGAAAGTATAACGGATTTCGACTTTACGACGGATGATATTACACAAGCCATAGGCAGGACCGGATAAATGGAATGCCACACTGATCAAAAACTGCAAGAATGCAATCGCTGAGCCCCTATACTGGATATGGAGACGATCATTAGACACGGGAGAAATACCGGGCATCCTGAAGAGCGCGAACATAGTCCCAATATATAAAGGAGGAGATCGATCCGAGGCCAAAAACTATAGGCCAGTCCAGTATCGCTTACATCTCATCCCACTAAAATATTTGAAAGAATAGTTAGACAGAAAATCTATGACTTTTTGGAAACTCAGAAAAAATTCAATGATAACCAACATGGGTTTCG